>JACXGJ010003798.1:0-30639 GCA_016801105.1 Esox niger | reverse complement strand
GAACCACCTTATTTTGAAAAGATGCTACTCAGCTGGAAAGGATGCTGGGAAATGCGTTGTGTATGTGTGGATAAGAATTTCAAAGGATTGATTTAACTCAGTGTTTCTCAGCCCTGCTCCTGGACGCCCCCTGCCCTGCATGTTTTAGATCTCTGCCTGGCCGGACATACCTGATGTAGCGCATGTAGGACTTGATAGAGCTGATAATTTGAATCAGGGGAGACAGCAGGGAGAGATCTAAAACATGCAGGGAAGGGGGGCGCCCAGGAGCAGGGGGAAGAAACACTGATTTAATTGATTGGATTCAACTTTGTCATTGAACAGTATACAAGTATGAAGTATATGTATATTACAAGTGGAATGTGTATATGTGCAATGAAAGCAAATGCAGTACAACTGGCAATACTGAATGTGCACTAAGGTAAATAGAGGCGTGCGGAACGTTTACAAGTATAAGGTAAAGTGTATGTTACAAGTGAGATTACGGTTGCAAATGGGAACTTCTAAATGGCATACAAGATGTGCAAATGAAGAACTGTAGTAGGGCAGCAAGAGCAATTGTGATGCAGAGATTGCAGCACTAAGGTCCAAGAGGTTGATGTGTAACATCTGTACAAATGCAAGCACAATGGCAATTCAAAATGTTGTAATAGGCAAACTGAATGTGCAAGGTGCATGTGCAACTGAAATGCAGGTATAGCAGTGTTGAGGTTCCTCAGGTAGACACACCTGTAACCACTGAAAACGTCCATTATCAGGCGTTGCAAGGCAATGTCAGAGCAGTACAAGGAAGAAGAGCAACAATGTCCCTGAGAGGTCCCTGATTGACATGTAGTTCGAATTTTATTTAAATAGGTATCTTTAGCTCTACACAGCAGGGTATGAGGGAATATTAACTATAGGTTATTCGGTGGAAAGATAAGGCTACATTTATTAAAAAGGATTGGTAGACACCTGTTTTTTGTTTAAAAAAATGCAATTATAAGTATTTCGAAACTCAAATCCACAGCAAAACATTTTTAATGAGAACAGACACTCAAAAAAAAAAACAATTCCACAACAGGGCATATACTTCCATATCCAGTACAAACTACTTGGCCCTTAAGCCAGGGATGGTCAACCTGGATGGGGCCCACAGATATTATGTACTGGTCATCAGGGGGCTGCAGATAACTTGGAATGACACCAGGGGGACGCAGTCATCAGGGGCCTAAAGATTAATGTATTAACAAATACACTAAAAGTAAACTAGGTCTGATGCTAGTTCACGTATATATGGGCAATTTAAAAATACTGAACAACGTGCCGTTTTCCAGCTCTGCTCATCATTCTCGGGATTCAGCATGTTCGCTCCCGTGTTACTAGCCGTTTGAACCCTTTAAACACTATATATTTTCTGTTTTCACTACTTTGATATTTCTGTAATAGGTGTCATCAAGTGTTTTATGGCTCAAACATCACCACACTCAGCTACATGTGTAAACATGCAAAAAAAAAAGGTCTATTTCTTGCATTGTTTCCAGCATGGATTTTGTTGGTTGCAATATTAACTTTAAAACAAATTGAAGGTAAACACTTTTTATTTTTTTTACAGATTTCTAAATTTATCCAAGGGCCGTAAAAAGAGTGGGTTGGGGGCCGCATGCGACCCGCCAGTTGCCCATGCCTGCCTTAAGGGGACTGTCAGATTGTATAGCTCATTATTGCCTATGAAATGAATTATTTGGATATTCTGATTAAATTATTTAAACACTTTGCTGAAATTTCCCATACACATCAAATCACATTTAAAGGAATTTAATACTGCATCATAATATCCAAAAATGATTATTTTACAATTAAATCAAGTGTTACTTTGAAACTAGGTAACACTTGTTTGGAGAAGGTAACAGACTAAATTGGAGAAGAGGTGTTTGCTGCACAAGAATACTTTCTTGGCAAGCTTGTCTTTTAACATCATTATTTGAATACAGAATTAAGCTAAACTGTAATTCAACAATATTCACAATGGTAAGAGAATGTTAATGTTGACCAATGACCATATTTTAAACCATTAAATCAAGATCAATTGTCACCTCTTATTGGGGCAACTGGGTTAAAGATTGGTCTTTCCCTCCGTAACTGTAATTTATCAGAACACATTTCAAAGTCTTTCTTTGTACCATTAAGGGCCATTAGGCTTCCTGTCCGTACATCATAGCCATACGATCTTAGTCTCTGGATCCGATAACTCACTATCTGTGGGGTCAGCTCCAGGACAGTTGGGGTCTCTATAATCTGAGCCATAGTGACTCCAACATTGAGCAGGCCATTGAAGCGTTCAGCCAAAACAGTTTCAGGGTAGTAGAGCAAAGCTGGGCAGTTGAGGACCATGTCCCGGAGTACCATTTCAGAGCAGCCCAGGGTCTCCTGTGAGTATGCCAGAGATTTGTGCATGCTATCTGGACTGAGCTCGGTCACAAAGCCCCTTAGCTTGGAGAGGAGACGGAGGAGCTCATCTGTAGTGAAGCCCTGTTCTCTGAGGAACAAAAGGTTATCCCTGAGGACCTTTGGAGGCTTGAGGAGAACAAAGGGGTCCTGACTGATTAGTTTTTGCAGCCAGATTTTCATATTAGCAGCATCACCCCCCAGCTCCAGGTAGGCCTGTTGCAGTGTGCGGACCATCTGTTCATTCTGCTCCACGGGGCAACTGAAACTCTGTGGGGCGCTGGCCATCAGCTTGGAGACTATGCGCTTGTTGAGTTGTAGACTCTGGAAGAAGTCAACGTTGGCCTTCTGGTTAGCATGGTGACCGGATGAGGTAAAGAAGGAGGCGGGGAACCTCTCGATAATGCCCACCAGGTCTACATCTCCGGGACAGATGGACTTCCAGAGCTTCCTCTGGGCCTGCTGCAGCTCTGGGCTGCAGAGGATTGCCTCAGGATGGAGCTCCAGGATATGGGCAATCACAGGCCCCTTGGCACCCATGTCCCTTAGCAGGGTGGCCGTCTCACTCACGTAGGTAGAGCTCTGGCACAAGACCCAGCCCTTTTGCCGGCGGATCTTCTGGATGTCCACTGAGAGGTTGTAGAGGGCTTCTACAGCCACCTGGTTTTCCACCACGGCCCCCTGGGCTGAAAAGGGCCTGAGAGGGGCATGGCAACGAGCCCACTGAGAGTGGAGACATAGTGACATTGTGACTGATCGCAACATGGAGGCACAGTCACAGAACACAGCAGGTCCGACCTTGGCCCTAGGGGTGATAAGGGCAATTCCAGGATTATGGACGTTACATTACATGCAAGAGCAACACTTTGCTGTATTGCAGAATGGACAAAATTCTAAATTAAATTATTATTAATTAGTTTCTTCTGGGAGCACAACTCTTTCCATGATTTGAGACTTCACAATAAAACGGGCCAGAGTAAACGGAGATGCGTTGCGAATGCAACCGAATTAAGTCAGATTAACTCAGTATTTAGCGAACTAACTTGGTTTAGCTACAGCAGTAAGAAATATGAAGAAGGTACCGTCAGTCATTGATTTGTCAGCTAACGACTACCCGTATGCGACATGCTTAAATTACAATAGTTAAGCAAACCGAATAGCATTTTACAAGCATGGTCTTTCGTGTCCCTTATTTACTTTCCAAACATTAACAAAACCGAGGAACATAACTAAATAGTACCTTGCGTAGCCTAAAGTATATGTTGTGTAGTTCCAGCACTCAGCGGATGCGACGACTTTTTTGTTGTTATGGAAGGGAACCTCTTCGTTGGTGCTCACTATTGTGCTGACGCACCATAGCGCACCTAGTGTCCAAGCGCGGTAATTCACAATTGAACATTACTGGTATGCAAAGACGTAAACCCATCCCTCAAATCCCCTCGCCGCAAACAAATAATTCTAACTAAAAACACATGCTTCACTATGTTAACATAGATCATAGATGCCGAATAAATGAAATGGATGTTATAGTAATGCCAAGGTTTCCTTCTGATTTCAATGGTACTTGCTACAAGAACAACAAAATAGTCTCCCTCAACAGTTTGGGTCCGGCACCATAAACCTCTCTGTGTTTTGCCAAACACACATTTCAAATAACCTAACAGCCAATTCTTCTCAAAAGCAACAACATACCAGACAGACACTGATCACTGTAATCAGCTCAAAGCTACTGGAGCGAACAGAAAGATGGAGAGTTTCTCACAGTTGGGGCTTAATCACAACGCTTGATCACCAGCTCCACAAGCTGTTCGGCCGACGCAGCTCAAGAAATGTCTGCTCCTTTCCAATCTGGGGACTGAGAGGAAAATTGGAGCTCATTATTGAAAGTCTAAATCAAGATGAAAGGCACCTGAGGATAATGACTTGAATGCAGGCAGCCAGGCAGGTACTAAAGCATAATTAGATCTACCTAATCAGCAGTGGCTATTGTATGGAGCTCGAATAATCAGCACCCTATGGGTTTTGGTAGTGAGGTCAAGGATAAAAACTGAAAAAGGACCTGTGCTGTAATGTATCGAACGACTGGTCCCAGCATAGGTCCAAGGCCTGTGGGTAGATTCTGTAAACACCAAGAGCAAAGAAGTGTATTGCATACAATTATTACAATTTTGTAAAACATTGAACATTGCATTACAGATTGAGGAATGGACTTCAAGATGGATAATTTGAAGGCTAACGTGTGTTTGCTCAGTTCTGGAAGAAGTGGAAGATTTTCAACGAAAGATTAAGATTTTTTAAAATGTCGATATGACACGAGTCAATAAAAGATAGTAGCTAAAATTAAAACATCAATCAATATTATGATTATATGCCTCAACTTGAATGCATTTATATATTTTCCTTGCAAACATGGTCCACAGTGTGAGAGTATGAAAACAATTTGAACAGAGAAGACATCTTGTGTGAAAGACATACAGAAATAACAGAGCACAATGTGCCCAGTGTGAAATGAAAGTGTTACCTCAAATCAAGTCCCACACTGTAGTATCCTTGTGTATCCTGTGGGGACAACAGGATGACGTCCCTGTGTGCCCTTCTGCCCATCTTTAGGCCTGCCCAGGGACAAAGCCCTCCTCAGCTTTACATTTTGCATTTCTTCTGCTACAGCATGCCTACTATGATCAAATCTGGTCAGACCCATACTGAAAAAACAAATGTACACACGCATGTAAAAAAATCCAAGCACACAATCAATATACAGTATATTCAAATAAATGTATTTGTTCAAAACATTTGAAATGCATTTGTAAAAATATGTTATTGGGACAATCTTTTATTTGGGGCTTGTACCAGATACAGAGCAAGTTGCAACATTGGATCATTACCATGTAGGTACTTTATTGCATACATGCATTCATGCCTGTCTGCACGCACATTGGCGCTTTGATAAACTACACCCTTTAACTGAGTGAAACCAGTCCAACGACACATCAACAATGCTGTGACAGCAAGGGACATTAAATATTTTTCTTTTGCATTCCTCTTTTTGTTCTCTTAATACCTTTCTCACATGATTTTACCCAGAGAATGAAATAAACATTTATTTTGATGACTTTTCACCTATACTTTCCCATGAATATTTCCCCATGTTGAGGTTCATCACATCATATTGTGTGTGTGTGTGTGTGTGTGTGTGTGTGTGTGTGTGTGCATGTATGACTTGGAAAGGAAGCAACAAACAATAAAGGAGGAGTATCTTCCTCCTTTATTGAAAACCCAGAACAGGTTAATCTGAGCTGGCCTAGATGTTGGCCACACCACCAATGTGAGTGACAAACACAGACATGAGTAGAGTGCAAGCCATGATGAGCCCAGTTAGGGAGATCGGATTTCTGCTGTTCCTTATGGTACACACAGTATACTCTGAGGCGCCAGAAGCCGTCTTTAAACCCGAAGGAGGTGTCACAGAAATCGGATACTGCTTTGGAGTGGACTATATCACAGTTTTCAGGTCAACTCTTGGTGGAGACCAGCTGCTAGGTAATTCCTCAGAAGAGGCAATACCCCATTCTCCTCCAGTGGACCTGGAGGGACGCATTGAATTCATCCACCAGCTCCTGGGGATTGAGATCAGTCACCTCAGAAAGTCTGATTCGGGCTTGTACAGATGGGAATGCTGGAAGGACAAGGTGCTGGCCGACAGGCATGAACAAGAGCTGTTGGTGTGCAGTAAGGAAATGAACCGTGTGGAGATCTCTGCGCGGCCAGTTGGGGGGATAGAACTGAAGTGTAACATCAGTGCCACGAGTCTGGAGGGGAAAACAATTCAGTGGTACCGTGATGTGTTTTCCAATGACAACCGTACTTTGATTATTGACACTAGTGAGTCTCTGGTACCCCTGCAGGAGGAGCTACGTGCAGTCATCAGTGTGAAGGACGGAGGTGTCTCACTCAATGTTTCTGGTAGAATGGTGACAGATAATTTCTATTGCCTGGTTAAGGATGGACAGAGTTGTGTCAGCTTCCAAAACTTCTACATTCTTGACATTGATATTATCACTTTGTTTACTTCTGTGGGAGAGACAGTGGTCCTCAACTGTCCTTCCGGGGATACGAGTCAGGGCAGGATATGGAAAACACCAATGGGCAATGTTAACACAGAGTTAGTAAATTCCACAATGTCTCTCAGTAATAATGACAACTTCACATTGGTTGTTGATGTGCTTTCAGTGAACTTTGCTGGGGAATACAAATGTTCCTCTGCTTCACTGCTTCTTGCTGAGTACGCCCTGGTTCTTTGCCACAGTGGGGAGCCCAAGGTGAAACAGTTTAATGAAGGAGACAATGCTATACTAGAATGTTACCAAGGCAAAGAGGAGTCTCACAGTGTGCAGTGGTATCGCAGAAGACCACTGGAAGAAGAACAACTGATTCTTGACTCAAAGGATCAAAATGTGGCTGTTCCTGCAGACCTGACGGGCAGAGTGGTGCTCTCCAAGCAGGATTCCTCCCTCCAACTGTCTGACCTCAAAAAGGGAGATAGCGGGGAATTCTGGTGTGTGATTCTGAGTGGCCCAGACTTTTATGAGGATGATTACACAGAACATGACGAGGGTAATGATGTTGAAGATGATGATAATGGTGATGAGGATGATGAGGATGACGAATACATTGAAAACAGTTATGCAGGTGACAGTCGGGACAGCAAATGGCTAGATAAGTATTACACAGAGACATGCATTTTTAAACAGGTGACATCACTGAGAGAGAGAACAGAGAAGCAAGGGAGAGGGAATAGTGAGTCCAACTCCATGGCTATTGCTGTGTGTGGAACGCTGGCTGGGCTTGTAATCGTGGTAGTCATAGCAGCTGTGATTGTTCTAATCCAGAGAAAATCGGCTAATACTGATAATGGAGAGGCCATGAAAAAAGTGGATGAAGAACAAAAACTGAACCCGAACGAAAAAGCTTTGGAGTTTTGTTGAACCATCACACCATTTTTATTTGAAAATGCTTTAGTTCAATACAATGTACTGATTTGATTGACAGGCTGATCAACAGTTTAATCAGCTGTATGTCATGACTGTTTTCTGTCCCAGACCTATGGATTTGTATTTGAACTTTATGGGTTTGCACAGTTACCTTTTTGGATCTGATTTACATCAGAAGACATGCCAGATAACAGACAAGCAATAACAACATTTCCTAATATAAAAAAATAATATAAAAAATATCATACAATAGATATGATTTTTTTATGATTTGCAGAGAAAAATATTTGGCACCGACACTACTGTACATAACTGAAATGACGTGTGAGTGAAATCTGAAACAGCTTCAGGTTATTTGTAATATAAAACAAATTACACAATCATGTAGTGCCCTTGTCATTTACTGGTAT
Source organism: Esox niger (assembly GCA_016801105.1). Lineage (NCBI taxonomy): Eukaryota > Metazoa > Chordata > Actinopteri > Esociformes > Esocidae > Esox > Esox niger. The sequence continues at coordinate 22,811 of JACXGJ010003798.1, read as the reverse complement.
AACACCCTTGGTATGTGAAAAATAAACAAACAAAAAGTACCTGGAAAACATCCCCAGTGTTTGAGAGTAGTTTTTTTTATCTACCACACTGTCTTTTATGATCAAGTTGCCTAAGTGAAGTGCAGGAAAACAGTGGGGGTTGAGGAGCAATTTTATTTTCACCAAAATGTACTTTGTGTCTATGCCCTTTTTGTGTTTTTTAAAACAGAGATATTCAAATGGGCAGGTTTAGGTTTCAGTCTCACATCTGATTTGAATATCTGATTTTACAGTCGTATATTACAGTTATTATACTGACACTTGGGGCCAACCTCACCACTTCACAGTACTGTCATATCCTTTTGGTTTGGAGTTTGAATCCTGATCAAGGCATACCAACAGTGCTCGGGGTACCGCAGAAAGCAATAAACCTTTGACTCACTGTAGCCCATGGTGGATGGGTGGATGTCATACAGCGTTGACAAGTGTCATCAACATTTAATTTAATTTGTCCTTTTAGGTAGGTTGGGCACCAGCAAATGATGCCATCGTTTTCTGGGGAATTCATTCAACTCCAAGGTGGCTGAGCAAGCAGTGTGATAAGAACCAGAGCAGCTAGGCGTGCTGTTTATGTCAATGCCATTTTTGTGAATTGACTTACTTAAAGAGCCCTTACTACTATATTTTTTAAAGGAAAACCACATGATGTGGACTAAGTGATGATACACCAATGCTGAGCTTAATTTTCAGTTAGGTACACAAGTGATACACATTAGAAGTGAATCCACTTCTCCCACTAACGGTTCCACTCTGCCACATAAAGACACCTAGGAATGGGGCTCTATTGTTATTCTTATTCTTGTTGGCACCGCATCAAGTCTCATTACAAAAGCAGGTGACAGCTCACAAATCTGGGTGTGGGGGTTGGAGAGCTATAGTGGCAAACAAGTTCTAACTGTAATTTAGGTTTGATTAAAAAAAATGTTTCCAGGTTTGGACCACATGCTTTCTCCAGGTTTTTACACAGCCCTACAATAATTATTTATGAACAATTCTCCCCAGCGGGGACCTTTCCTTTTTTGACTTCGTAGTTGGTCGAGCAATGCGGTAAAAAGACTGGGTTTGGTGCCGATGCCGAAGACCAAGAATTGACCCGATGGGCAACTCTTCAAATTGTGGTAAGTGTGATGAGAGAGGGCTGTAGGTATCATTACAGATGACCAAAAACATCACGGGTGAAAAAGGGGATATGGAAAAAAAATAGTTAATAAAAGGTATATGCTGATGTATATTTAGGCCTATTTCCAATTGATACTCTGGCTGGTTAGAGATGATCCTGTTATCTATATAGAGTCCATCAGTTACACGGCAACTAGTTATCTACTATCCCTATCCCTTAACTTTATCTTACCCATATACCAACATTTACATAAATCTTATACCAAACCTGACCTCAACCTTAGCAAGTGGTTGCTTATCAAAAGGAATGTGTTGATAGTTTGTTAAATCTATGGTTATATGTAGAGCATCTACAGATGAAAAATAAAAATAAACATTGATTGATTATACGCTACAGGAATCTGGGTTTAAAGTATTTTCAGCCACATTCTACCAGCGTGCAAGTGTTGAGGATGAAAGAAAAAATGTATTTTCATTCTATTGCTAATGTGTTTGGCAAAAATCTCTTTGGGTTTTTATGTCCCTCATATTGTGTACAGACCCACAGTGATGGCACAGGAGTAGACAGAATCCAGAAAACAATGAAACAAACCCTTTTTAAAAGGTCTATAGAGTTGGAGTGTTGAATGCATCTGTTTGACTGCGTTTGTGAGAACATTAAAACAACCCATGACACAGTAAGGGAATGATAACATGTTTACCAACCATGTTATAAAACACATTCAACAGATTTAGTCTACAGCCTAATTATCAAAAACTATTGAAATTCACAACCCGGTGAATGTCAAAACGTTTCTGCTACACATCATTAATTATAAATAACAATCGGGTAGGCACAACGCCATAACCTATTGTTAGAAATGTTTTGTCATTTCAGTCCAAACATCACCTGGTCTGTGGCTTAGCGGGCAGAAATATGGAAGGCTAAGCATCACAGTTTGAGACCCATTTGCAATTTCATTGTCTGGAATATTTGCTTGTCGGTTTTTAATTTCACATCTTAAATCTGACATTGGCTCCACCATATTTTATGAATGTTTTAACTCCAGCGTTTCTCTCAAATATGTGTCATTCAGATTTATGATCACCAGGGGATTAATTACGTCCGAAGATTTGTTTGATCTCTACTGACAGGCACCTAAACTTTCCTCCATGCTTACCATATATTGGATAGCTAAGTACCCAAAGTGAAGATGGTAATTAGATAATAATGTGACATAACTGTCGCAGTGTTGTATCCAGTTTTAATATAGGTCTTATGTGCCAGCACATATTAAATTATTATGTTCATTATCGAATGAGTTATGTTAAAATATTCTCTAACGCATCCTCAATAATAGGGTGCAAAGATTTTAATTAAAATTATTATTAATCAGGCGATTGAACTAAATTCTCAGATTGGGGCTTGCTTTGAAATTTCAACCCATTCTTATCCATGCGAAATTGTGGACGCTTTCGTCGGTGTAATACCACCTGATTGATTACGTGCTTTTTCAAAAGCCTCTGTCTTTCTCAGGCTTTTATGGTTGTTTGGTGCTGTTCAGTCCCTGAAACGTTCAAACAGCAACCTCTACTGTCACGTTATTTAGTCATTTATTTTACAAAGTTGTCAATGTTAATTGTCCAGTGAAAGTGCAATTGGTAGGGTTGGGTGATCATTAAACATTGAATATTTATTCCAGACCAACAGGTGACACCACTGTGCAGTGAGTTTCAAAACCTCGAGAAATCAAACCAATTTTTGAACCAATTTGATGAAAGACTCAAACGCTTCCGAAAGCCTCAGTTGCCCATCACTAGGTTTGGTGGAAACGCTGGGAAAGTACCCAGTCTCCTCATGACAAACAATAACCCCCAGCCCAAGAAAACAGCAACCTAAGTAGAATACCAAATTTAAGGCAGAGTTAGCCAACTGCCTCGTTGGGGACACCTGACACGACACAGAGATGCCTAGAGAACACGTCTTGACTATAGCCTCCAGACCAGTGCAGAGATGGCTAGGTGCATCCTCATAGCCAGGACCTGACAGCTTAACTGAATATTCTACAAATAATTAATGAAATCCCATAGAAAAACTCAAATACAATTTATATATAGCCCGACAGGTTACCCACCGTTTGTTAAAATTGGGCCTGTACACTGCCTCACCGGAAAACATTCAGCCGGTGACCCGAGTACAAATACTACGGTTTAATCTCCCAGATCTACTACAACAATCAATGATAGATGCAGGGAATATCCATCACTGCACCTCCAGCTTGCCTCCCTGGGGTCAGGGAGCATGGAGAATCAGGGCATCTGTGCTGCCTTTGGTCTCTGGTGAGTCCCTGGCAGCCGGTTGGCATCCTGAGCCTGTAGTATTGCTGCTGTGCTTACCAGTAATTTCCCAAGTCACTTCTGCATGTGAATGTGACGGCTGCAAGACCTAGGGTGGGAAACAGTTGTCCTGGAAGGGGAGTAGAGTAGACAGGCTGGGGGTGTCTAGAGAGCAATGTGCTGTGTTGTGTTGGTAATGGCTACCGTTACGAACCAGAGAGCGGTTGCAGATGGGTCTGGAACAGGAGAGCCGATAGAGTACAGGAAAGATAGAAAAAAAAGACCAAACTATATAAGACAAACAGGGTGGAGGACAAGTACCTTTGTACTACTGGTCTAGCCTGTCCTGGCAGGTGTCTAGTCTGTTGCATTTACTGTGGGCTTGTTTTTCTACAAGATTGAGTTCTGGATACTTACGTGCCAAATATCATTATTATATTTGTTTTGTTAGTGTGTCACTATGGAATGCTTGTAGGCGAGGGACTGTAGATACAGGGAGAGGTTAGACCAGAGAAGCCTGATATTTGTTATTTTAATGGCCATGATGTGTGCCAAGACAATTTTTTTCTGATACATTTCTGATAACATCTGTTGACATGAAGTTATCCAACCGAAAGTTACCCAATGTTACAATTAAGCAGTGCATGTGTCTATCATCGCATTTATATACTGGTATATGCATTGGGTCTCAATATTTACCCTTCTGGGACTTTTCTCACATTATATTTTGTTACAATTTTAAATCAGAATGTATTTAATCAGAGTTTTTATCTCCCTAAAATGCCTGTAATGTCAATGTGAAAAATAAAATCTGCAAATTGTTCCAAGTTAATTAAAAACCCAAAGGGGTGGCTTTGGATTTTGTAAGATGAGCCCCACTTTCTACATTCAAGTTGTATCTAACATGTGAAACCGCTGGTCAGTGAAAGTTCCTATATGACTGATAGAACAAACTAAAAGAAAAGAAACAGAACAGAAAGTTACAGAAAGCTCAAATATATAACCAAGACAATTCATTGGATTTGTTCAAAATCATTCAAAGGAATGCTGTCATGATCTTAGAGATCAAATACATGGCCAACAACCTATATTATGTGGACCAAAATGTCTCAAACTATGGTTAAATGTGTGTGTGTGTGTGTGTGTGTGTGTGTGTGTGTGCGTGTGTGGGGAGAGGTGTGGGCGAGATGCTAGTTGGAGGATGGATAGTAAAATAAAGCAGGTAAGAAGAATGTCCAGAAAGGCCTACATTTCAGGGAACGTTTCCCCAGCAGTGTTCTTGGCAGCGTGAACATTTGTGTATACTTGACTTTTACCGTCTAACTTCAGTAGGGAATCTGATTTGGAATTGCTTTATGTTTGATGTAGGAGTACTCTGCGTAGGTAGACAGGGCCCCAAAGCCCTGCTCATAAATCACTTTTGTTTTCTGCAGAGGTTTTATTTTCAAATAGGGTTCAGTAAAGGTTACACAGATGTTTTATTTTGGCTAGGAATCTGTCACTGGCAATTTTGTGTGTGTATGTCAATCACAGCGTACTCTCGTCCAGGTACAAAAATTGCAATTAAAGGCCAATTTACCAAATCTGTGGCGGTCAAATTGCAATTAGTGTCTGTGTATAAATAGTCAATGTGTTTGTTAGCTCTCATGTGGATGCACTGAGCAGGCTAGATACTGAGTCATGGGGAGCAGAAAGAACTGTCAAAAACCTGTGTAACAAGGTAATGCAACTTAATAAAGATGGAAAAGGATATAAGAAGACATCAAAAGCCTTGCAAAGGCCAGTCAGTACTGTTCAATCACTTATTAAGAAGTGGAAAATTCAGGGATCTATTGATACCAAGCCATGGTCAGGTAAACCAAGAATGATTTCAGCCAAAACTGACAGTAGAATTGTTCCAAAGACATAGAAAAACCCACAGGTGACCTTAGGAGAAACACAGGCTGCTCAGGAAAATGACTGTGTGGTTGTTTCAAACAGCACAATATAACGATACCTGAACAAAAATTAGATGCATGGTCTAGTTGCCAGAAAGAAGCCTTTGCTGCACCAATGCCACAAAAAAGCCCAGTTAGAATATGCCCAACAACACCTTAACATGCCTCACAGCTTCTGGCACACTGTAATTTGGAGTGACGAGACCAAAATAGAGCTTAATGGTCACAAAGATAAGCACAATGTTTGGAGAGGGGTCAACAAGGCATATAGTGAACAGAGTGCCATCAGCACTGTGAAACATGGTGGTGGATCACTGATGTTTTGGGGCTGTGTGAGCTCTAAAGGCACAGGGAATATTGAAAAATGATGGCAAGATGAATGCAGCATGTTATCACAAAATACTGGCAGACAATTTGCATTCTTCTGTACAAAAGCTGCGCATGGGACACTCTTGGACTTTCCAGCACGACAATGACCCTAAGCACGAATCCATTGGTTACAGCAGAAAAAGATGAAGGTTCTAGAGTGGCCATCACAATCTCCTGACCTTAATATCATCTAGCCACACTGGGGAGATCCTTCTGGAATCTCAAATGTATGGTTCATGCAAAACGACTAAAGAGTTTGCATGACCTGGAGGCATGTTACCAAGACGAATGGGCAGCTAGACCACCCGCAATAATTCGGGGTCTCAAGAATTGTGCCATTCTGTTATAACCTACAGTTGAATATGAATCCCATAAGAAATAAAATAAATGCCTGCTCACTCGTGTTTTCTTAAACATTTTTACATATATTACCAATTCTCCAAGGGTGTGCAAACTTTGAGCACCACTTTATGTTGAAAGGGAATGTCATTCCATTGATTTTATGTTCATACTGAACGTAATTGCGGTTATTCAAAGTAGTTGTATATTATTGGAATTCTGAAGAGTTATAATCGCATAGTGAGAGGCTATGTACTTTTTTGCCACCAAAATTTCCAAGTGAAGACATGGTGAAGTTTTTTTTGCGTTTTTGTTCAAAAGGGTTAAAAACCTTAACTTGAAAAGCCAGGAGGACATGGTGTGTGTCCGTGAGGCAGCTGATCATTAGTTATTTCCGATCTCAGAAAATAAAAATAAAAAATGCTCACACACATTATCATATTTGAAAGTTCTTACAGCGCTTGTTTTCTCCGAGTGTACATTTGCAGCCGGGTTTTGGTGTGTCTGTGCATGTGCACAGTGAGTGTAACAGTGGCCTGCTAGGGCTACCCTGGGGAGACTTACACCCCGAAAAGAATCTCTCTTCTCCCACAGGCTGTCTAAACCCCCACATAAATGGAAGATTAGTTGTCCAAGGGAAAGGTGTGGGTGTGATGTGGTTTAGAGTTGAGGATGGATGGCACAATAAAGCAGGTAGCATGGAATGGAGGACCAGAGAGGCATACATTTCAGGAAAAGGCTCCCCTACAGGTTTCTTGGCAGCTCAAACACATTTGTGTGCGTTTGACTTTACGGTCTAACTTTGGCAGAGAATATACCTTGGCATGGATTTATGTTTGTGATGTACAAGGGCTCTGAATAGGTAGACAGGGCCCCAAAGCCCTGTTCGTTTTGCTTTATTTTGCTCTGTTTTCTGCAGATGTTTCACGTTGAAATGAGGGTCAGAAAAGGTCATGCAAACTCTGGTTGTTATAAAGAGCACTGTTCAGTCCGGAAAACCCCCAGGGCTTAATGGTGTCCCATTAGAGGTGTATCCACTGACTGTGGAAACCTGTCTACCTACGCAGAGCTCTGCTACATCACAATCACAAAGCAGGGCACAGCAGATTCCCAGTCAACATTATACTTTACAAGTTGAGCACAATCGTTATTGTGTTCAAGCTGTAAAGAACACTACAGGGGTGCCTTGGCCTGGATTGTGTTCTTATTTGGTCCTCCATCTCTCTCACAGACAAAAAAACACTTCCTTTATTGAGGTTTCAGACAGGTCCAATCTTGGATTACATCCTTGCTGGCAGCAGGTTGCTCATACCAGGTGGCCTGAAGAGGATGAGTGTCTGTACCACCTGCTCGCACTAAAGCTCAGTTCAAGGCTCTCTCTTCTTTTCTCTACACACTAAGTCCCTCAGCTCTGCCGTAGCTCTCAACGTCTCTCTGGTTATTGTTATGCAGATGACAATCAACATTTTGTCTTATTCCACATGACCAACATGTGGCAAAATAGATCTTTTTTGGCCTGGCAGCTTGGATGTCGGCCCACCACCTTAAGCTCAACCTCAACAAGACACAACAGCTCTTTCTCTCTGGAAACGCACCAAAACCTCTCAATCATGATTGTAAACTGCACTGTGCAAGGAACACACCCTCCCACAGTGCAAAGAACCTTAGCCTGACCCAAGACAACAACATGTCCTTTTGTTCACACTTCAAATCAATGACATGTTCATAAAGAATCACACTCTACAACATTAGTATAGTACCAAATTTCCTCACACCATCATTATTTGCATCCTTCTGGAAAATGTTTAATAATTTGGTCAGAAGCAGGTGATCCTTGTTTTCTGTATTGACATTACCTGTGGTAAGTGGAAGGATAAAAATTGCCACTCAACGCATTTAAGAGAAAAAAATGTAATGTTGCTCCCTGTACCAAAGATGGTGAAGCTCAAAGATCTATCTGAGGATGTCCGAAACAAAGCGATTCTTAAAGGAAAACATTCCCAAGGTTACATAATCTCTTAGGACTTTGGAATTCCTGTTAGCCAGTAGCCAGCACCATGGAGGACACGGTAAGAGAAAGGTTGCAGAGATAGAAACCATCTAGTGACACCGGTACACACTCCTGCATAGTTGGTTTACCTCGTAGAGCCAGCAGAGGTCATTATTCAAACAAAACGTGAATGGGGTGCCCTGGTTTGTCACTATGATTTTGGCAGGCAACAGCAAAAACCTCTGTTCCGGATATGGATAGCCCTGATAAGTTGATGGGTTTACCGTCAATGGTCTTGACATGGCACATGCGATTGTGTACTAAATTTACCCGTCATTTCGAGGAGACCCTCAAACGAGCCCCTGCCTGGGGACTGTAAGGGAAGCATTACGCCCAGATCTCCTCTCCTTGGTTTTGGTTACAAGACAGAAGGCATTATAGTACAGGACTAGATAGGACAGGCAACGACACCTGCTCTTACAATGCAGAGAGACTTGGGTGTGATGAGGTGGAAGGTGAAGTTAGGATTGGGACAAGTGTCACCATGTACGCATGACACAGTTATGATTTCCTCTAGCCTCGGGCAGGTCTTCTGCCAGGGTCGGCCAAACCAGGGTCACCATAGAGTCGATAAAACCAGACGGGTCACGGTTTCTCAAAGGCACGGGTACCTCCCTAGCCAGGGCAACATCTGCCTGCCTGCAAGGGAGAGGTACCGAGACGGCAAGGCAGTCTTATTAGCAAACACCTGACATGGTAGAAAGCTACACATTTGTTTTTGTCTTCAGTCGTTCTCACAGATAACTAATACCTATAGGCCACAAGACATACGTCCATATCACAAGGTCAGCCACACTGCGGAGTACTGATCCAACATCAAAACATATACTATCTCTGGTTGTTTCTCCTACATTTAGTATTTACAATTCATGTTCACTGAGCACAAAGCGACTGTCCTCTTCTCTCTGATGTCCTGGTGAATGGCTGGTGAATGGCTGCTGGCTGGTGCGGTTTGTGGATGGGAACACAGTCTTGTAGGCTCGCCCTCCAAACAGGCCGCCGTCTGGGCATGGACTTCAGTTTCTTGGCTGAGAGGGATGCTTGCCGTTGGTCAGCCTTGAGCTCTACATCATCGTTGCACTTGGCATGATCTGTTATTGACTCGCATCCATGTCCATGTAGTAGGAACCATCAGTTACAGAACTAACACAACATATTTCTGATTCTCTCTAGTTATTCGTGAGCATGTTACATTTCATGTGTATAGTACATTCTGTCGGAAGCTGGAAACATGCCCATCCAATCTCTTCAGGTGCAGGACAAAAAAAACACCGGTAATGATAAAGACAGTCCAAACTCTGATAATGCTCCAACAAAGAAATGTAATTAAGTTATACGTACAAAGTGACAGTTGGAAGTGAAGTCTACATGCTGTCCATTCATGGATGATTGGATGTCTCTAATTTAGATTCTTATCTTTGCTGATCCTGTGGAAAATGTCCCATGTATGTGATCATCACACACTTGTCCCTCTTAAATCCCACACTTCCTTCAGACTTCTAGTTCACAGCCATCTTGATTTGACACTAATAAATGCAACGGCGGCGCACCAAATATATCGGTGTGTGTTGTCCTCTATATGTGTGTGTGTGTGTTTATTTGTATAGTTGTTCTTTTTACATCATTCATGCAGTTCTTTGTTGTCCTGTCTTGAAATTGCATGTCTTTGGTCAGGTCTTCACTGAAAAAAACAAAACCTAAATAAAACATGTTTAATGTTTGCAAAATGAATAAATAAAAAAATCTTGAAAGAGGACAGCAGATAACCAAACAAAGGTGACAACTGTCTGAGGGACAAACAGTTGTAAGAAGAAAAGAGGCTGCTCCAAAAACAAATTCTGCACGTCAAAAAAATGAAAGCTAATGGGACGTCAGAAAAATATCAGCTCCGACACAGCTGCTGCCATCGAATTCTTTATAGTCTGCAATGTGACTCATAGCCTGGAAACGCAATGATAGATATGAAACAAGGTTAACAAAATCAACCACCCGGGAGTAATTGAGCTGTCAAATTGTGAGCTCTGACCCTAAAAGAACCCCTTAAGCCAAGAGGAGCGAGAGGACCCCCCCCCCACAGCCACGGAGTCCACAGAACGAACCTCACGGACTGCCATGGGGACATCATGGTTTATGATAGCAGGCATCGTTCACAAAAGATGAAGAAAAATAGGGGTCATTGTATCAGTGTAATCCCATGGGTGGCTGTGAGTGTGCTGACATGGAGAGAAATGCCTGCGGTTTCTGCTCCATTTGAGGCGTAACTAGTGGGTACTGGGTATGTCCCTGTAGAGAGCAAGGCAGTGATGTATTGTAAACTGCCTCTGGTGATCTGGATGGGCTGGGTGTCCCTCCCGGCAACATTGATGAAAATAGATGTAGTTGTTCTGCACATTTGAGAAACAGAATTACAATACGTATCCACATAAAGCATATCAAAATGGATGCACTGCGTTGATATGTGACATTAATTAAACATGAATGAATTTTTGAATCACCAAGTTCCATTCCTGAGTTCTTTTGGTCTGGTATAATTCCTTGCATGAGCTATACTAGAGGTTCTGAATGGACTCATCGAATAAAATGCCATTTTTCATATATATAATGTTAACTTCATTTGCCGGGCCACATTTTTTCAAATGATAAATAAAAAACTAAGCCCACAATCGACCCAAAACATACATTTCTATATAAAAAAGTAAATCTTTTTGGGCTTGTCCAGCTTACAATGAATCACCATATGCATTGGGTTTAGTCATTAGGAAATGTACACAGCATGGTGACAATGTCCCTTCAATAACTGTGGGTCATAATGTAATATATAACTATTTAGATTTGTTTCCATGTCACAAAGTATATAGTAGTAAAAAAATGTCTAGCTTTACAATGTAAGCTACATTACTAGCTAGTCTATACATAGTTTATAATGATTCTCATAACAAAATGTAAAAAATAATTTTGAAACAAGGGATTCTTATACTTTATTTCTAAACGCACGCATCAACTGATCAATAATCACGCAAGTACCAGTTGCTCCAAGCATCAGCAGTGCAAAGGAAGGAGGCGGAGATAAGGGACAGGTGAGGTCTAAATGGTTCAGCTAGTGATTGTAACTGTGTTACACAGGATAACAGCTCCAAGAGAATTATATTCAAAAGCAATAAACTTTCTGCATCATCCCTCTGAACCTAAACCTAAATCTGTTTATTGATACTGATAGGATGGTTAAAAGAGTAAGCCCCGCCAACGCTCCTTTGGATAGGCCCAGGGGCGCCACATGGGGGGAAAGTTGGGATGGTTCTTAACTGACAGGGGCCCTAAAAATGGTCAGAACATTAGGTTAAAAAATATCAACATAATTTAACATCAAACATGATGTTCTTTTCTTGGTTTTTGCAAAAGGTAAACATCCAGAGAGCCTGTTTTGTGCATTGCACAACCCGAACGACCCACCAGGACATGAAACGGCTCGGACCTGTCCCCAAACCAGGCGTGAATGGTGCCTGCGTGCAGTGATAGTGAGTGAGGCGTTCCGGTGGAGTTTCAACATTTCTGTTTATTAAAGAAAAATCTGGTTTCCAAAAACAACTTGAAAGACAGGAGAGAAAAAAGGGTAACAGTAAGTTACCCAATTTTTCAAAAAGGAAGGTCGGTGTAGTTTCATCGGAATTAACCTTGTTAGCTTATTCTCTATTGAAATATGTTACTATTTCTCCCCTAACATTAGTTACTTGATAGCTTCACAGAAAATTCTGAGTGTTTACATTTCATTCCTCTTTTAGTTGACATTCAATCAATGCAATGTCGACTAAATACTATATACTATATATACTGCCTATATAATATATTTAGTCAGTCAAGATTTGTTCCTTTGCATTTAGACTGTAAAAGCACATTTCTTATAGAAGGTATCCATTCTTGCATCAAATTGTGAATTCCTCTGTATACATCGACCCTCCCCTCCTAGCCCCCCCCCCCCACCCCCCAGTGGCCCTGGGTGGGGCCCAATGTGATATATCTACATGGGCCCTAAAATCCCTAGATTAGATAGGTGTATCTAATAAAGTGTTGTTCTTGCTGTATTACCTGTTTGCCCAAAAATCGTTGTTACAGCTATTTCACTGTGTTGGATCAAAGCCTATAATAAGTCCATTTGAGTCAGCTACTGTGTGGGTTGATATAGAAGACTTATATTGCTTTGCCTACGCGCTTTTTGCCACTCACCCCATTTGCGCGTCTCCAACATGCGCGCTTGCTCGCTGAGTATCAGTTCCCACTGTTCATCCAACTCCTCTACTGGACACACCGTCGAGAATATGAGGATGCTCAAGAAGCTACTGTAAGGCTATCATCAATGCATTTGACTTTGCCGAGCTAAGAGTTTAGGTAAGATTAAATTATTTATTGTATCCTAGCTGCTATTTTGTATTTGACCTGGTATTCGTATTGGTTCGTAGTCCACAGCATTTTTTTGACTGAACCATCCTAAGCTAATATTGTTATCTGATATCGTAACAAACGGAGACAAAATACGACTTTGCTTTAACTCTTGCTTACCTGGTTTTAACAGATAACGGAACAGTGCACCGGTATACAGTTGAATGTTGGAGAATGTTGCCGTCGTGCCACCAATAGTTTATATTATTGGTATTGTAATCGCTTTAATATCTAAAAATATCAAAACATTAAGAAAAACATTTTCACCTTCCTTGGCAACTATATATTCCGAACGTTTTTTTTAACTCTGCATTTGGAGATAACAAACCTACATTGTTAAAAAAAAATAATGGATAATCTATTGATCCATAGACGTGACCCCACTCTGAGTTAGTTTGGTATGTGAAGCATATTTCGCTCTCGGAGATGCTGTTATATTTGCACTTACACCATGTTGCATACTGCATCATGGATTTTTACCCAGTTTATTCCTAATACGTCAGTTCTTTCAAGGGCTCTTACCTGTGCAAGATGCACCTTTCCACGTCTGAGTGCCAGAGCACACTTCTCTGTACTGTCAGCTGCCGGGAGACATGTATGAATAGAATCATAATCTCTAGCATCGTGGGGGTTCGTCGTTTGCCTCGGGTCGGTAAGTGCTCCTCTACGTAAGAGGGCTCTCTGTTGCTCTGCCTGTTGCTGTGTTCTGCTCTGCTGCGAAGTTTTGAATCCTACATGGCATGCTTCCCTGTGTTAATGGGAGAGAAAGGCTGTTTGTTTTATGCCTTGATTGGAATACACGTGAAAAGGTGGAATACGTTTTTCTTTGAATTTGCGACGGGGTGTTTTTTTATATCCAGCCTGATAAAATACTGAACGGCTGAAAAGATGGAAAGCACTCAGTATTTAAAAGCACGCACTATTTTCTATGGACATTTTGAAATGACATATGACCGTTTTTCCAATCAGTTTTATATATTATAAGTCTAGCGCTACAATATTTTAACATTATTGTGAATAGCAGCAACTTGCACAGCTATGAGCGTTTTTACACTACAATCATTAGATGGGGACTTAGTGACAGTTTTGCTTAGTGTAAATACAATTTGAATAAAAAATGATATACTCTTATCTGACACCACATTCGTGTAACTTGGAATAACAAAATTAGTTGTCTCCCATGTGCGGACGTAAAAAATTCACACTCAACCCCATAATGAATTGGAAATATAGTCTCTCCTCTCTGGTACTTTCCCTCTTGTTACGTCATACTCCATCCACTTCTCCCTGTTCCTCCACCTGTCACTCTTTCTCGACCTCTCTTTGTCCTCCTTGCACTCATCCACGCCCTCGGCAAGTCCAGCACCCATTTGCCACCACACCACTGTTGTAAGTAGCCTGACAGAAGGACCGAAACGTTAGCCATGTACAGCATGCAGCTAGGGGTCATTTCTACATGACTGACACTGTTATGAACACAAATAAACATTTAACTAATTTGCTGACGACATAAAACTAAAGACAGCAACTTTTTATGACTCCTTTTATAATGAGACGGAACCAGCAATCATTCAGGATCAAATGATAATGTGAAAAGTTAGACCATATTATGCAGCTGCGGGTTCTAAAGGGTTAAATAACATTGATTTATGCTTGTAAACGTTTGCTTTGAGCTTACTGCGCACAAGGCTGTCATTTTGTCAGTGTGTTTTTCTCTCCAAAATATTAATAATGATCATATCTTAGTATTGACCACTGTGTTAAAAAAAAGAACCACCCTCCTAGAGTATATTATACAGCACAAGAAAATCCAATGCATGGTAATGGTGAGTGAATAATGCTACAATAATCTGTATGCCACCTACCACTGACATGAATGCACACCTGTGTGTTTTGGTGGTATATCATTACGTTGGGTATAGTAGTGCACATGTTTGCTTGTGAGAGGACAGTGTTCATTATATTACATTTTTAAAATATTTTGCATAGCGCATTTCTGTCCTACCAGTCTTTGTTTTACTTTGCTAGAATTCAAGTAATCAAATAACTGTTTTTGTTTTTGTTTATTGGTCTTGCGTTGTTTCCTGTGAATTTCTCTGGCTGTATTTGATGAATGAAACACTGGCAGTGTACATTTCCACTGTGTTCCTGGGTACATTCACCTTCCACTCAAACATAAACATCAATGAAAATCAGCCCTCAATGGGATGGTGAGGAGGGCTGGGGAAACAAATGGCAGAGAGTTTAGGTGTAGATGGAAACAACTGTAAGTTATCAGTATATATGATACATTCTGTTAAAATAGTACTGTTAAGTTATATTCTGATTTGTAAATTGTATTATTAACCGTGTGGTTTCATGTACTAAATGCTGAGTTACTGATGGCCGTGGTATTTAAGACTATACCAAGAGAATGACATCACACTTTTTACATCTCTGGTTACTGCTTCATAAAAGAGATAAGACATTGAAGGGCTTTATGGTAGATTGGCACCATACAACACACCCAGTGCCTTAATGCTTGACTACCACATGTAACTTCCTCAAATATGTACTAAGAATAAGCTGCTCTGGTCACAATGTCTTCAGAAAGCTTAAAGTGCAAATTTAAAACCCTCTTCTGCCCTGCTCATGTCCTGACTGACGAGAAGTGTGCGTGACCTCTTTGTGTTTCTCCCGGTGTCTGCAGCGTGAAAGATGTAGGGACAGAAGAGGGGCAGGATGGAGTGCTCCTGGAAGACAGTGCTGCTGCTGGTGTGTGCCTCTCTTGGGATCCAGTACACGGCCATCCGCACCCTGAGGGACTCTCTCTCTGGGCCCTGCCACAGTGGTGTCTACCAGTGCCAGAGCCGACCGCCCAAAGGTAGGACAAAGCTGAAGAATGTAGCCTCTAATGCAAGACAACAACAACAACACGGTTGTACTCCGCATGGCTTAGGGAGCACACATTCCACTCTATCTATTTCATCTTTGTCCATTAAGAGGATTTTTGACCTTCATGAGCTGTAAGCCGTAATCATCAAGACTAAAACAAAAAAGGCTTGAAATATTTCACTTTGTGTAATGAATCTAGAATATATGAAGGTGTCACCTTTTCCACGATATTCACGTTTTTTCAGATGCACCTGTACGTCTACCACTACCAGAGCAGGCAGCCCAGAGGCACAGGCATAAGGAGCCATACAGTGGAACATGCACAAAGTGGCTGGACTGTATTCATTCTATTTTATGTAGAATAAATGTCCACCACCACATATTCAATGCAGAGTGTGATGTTAAACCAAATGCGAAAGAAGCAAACTCTAGCGAACAGTTCAGCAAGCTAGTTAATGCTAAGCACAGTTCAGTGGCCAAACTTATGAAAACCGGGTCAGTCTGCTCAGCCACCACTGGCATCATCATTTTGACTGGCCCGAATGTGTTTTGCTGTAGAGATTTGGCATTTACAATAATGCATCATACAGGTATTGCTACACATTTACTCTGGCTTGGTTTTATCATTTATAATGAGAGTATATAACAGAACAATTTAATTGAGCATATACAGTTGGAGTTCACAGGTTTGATCCTGTCAACGTTTTTCCAAACATGAAAGCATTATGGGGTATTCATGTGGGAGTAATGTTTCTTTGCATGGGGGCATATTACATAGTCACGCGCCACAGAAATGAGAAACATTGGGAGAGAACAAAGGGCAGGCTAATGCTTCGCCAAGGGAATTCCCTGTTTCTTGATGGAGTGGATGAGCAAGATGTAATATCTGTGATTCATTTTGATTCATTTGACAATTATACTCCAATTTATCTGCCTTAATCAGCTTTCATTGCATGGCTCTATGAGCATTTTGTCAAGTGACATCCCCTTTGTAATCAACTCCTCATCAGCTGTAAATACACATGTTAGAAATCCACTCTATATTTAGAGAGGAGCCAGTTCACCAGTCACTGGGTAAACATAGGCAGAAAAGCATCTTACTCATGCATGTTTACCTTCTGAATAATTTAAGAAAATTGTCTTGAGTCTCTTCATTCGGATTCTTTCTAATGATGAAACCGATTCTGTTTTAATATCATAAGCTTCTTTCAATCCATTTGCCAAGAGTTTATAGTGTTGGTTGAAGAACATCTTTGCCTGTAAGTGTTCCTATTAACAAGTCAACCAATTTATATTCAAAGTTGTATTCATAACACAGTAGGATAAAGATAGATGATTAAAGTTGGGCTTTTAAGACAAAACCCAGGATATTTTATACAGACGTTTTAGTACTTATTAAATAATATCATTATTAGCTGCATGCTCGGACTAGTGCTTGAAAAACAGGGTGATATTCAGCTGGGGACTTGTGTATCACAAGCAACTGATCTCTGCTAATCGTCTCTTTCTAGACTCTCGGTGGAGAACTCTTTGTGATGACAACACTTTGCCCATGGAGACCTCAGCCACAGTCTCCCGGCGCCATATCCTTGTTTTTGCCACTACGCGCAGTGGCTCTTCCTTCACTGGACAGTTCTTCAACCAGCACCCGGGTATCTTCTATGTGTTTGAGCCCCTTTACCATGTCCAGCAAGCCTTTACCAATTCCACCAGCAGGCTACGTAGGGCGCTGGACCGGCGGGCCCTGCTGGGGGCCTACAGGGATCTCCTTCTCAACCTCTACACCTGCGATGTACGATTCCTGGAGAACTACATCCGCCCTGAACCACAGGAACACGTAACTGGGTCCTTCTTCCGCCGAAGCTCCAGCCGGGCCCTCTGCTCTCCGCCTGTTTGCCCTGAGGGAGGGGATGGGTCCTCAGCATCCGTGGGTCAGCCTGATGAGACCTGGTGCCCCAAGAAGTGTGGGGCGCTGAACCTTACACTGGCTTCCATGGCATGTCTTTCCCGGGGTCATGTGGCAATCAAGACGGTGCGTGTCCCAGAAGTGGGGGACCTGCGTACCCTGACGGAGGACCCGAGGCTGGACCTAAGGATTGTCCACCTTGTGCGTGACCCCAGAGCCATCCTGGCCTCACGCATGACAGCCTTCTCGGAGCAGTTCCGTGCCTGGAAGATCTGGAATGCTACCACGCGGCAGCCACGCTATGTAGACCTGTCACAGATCACCAGCACTTGCAGGGACATGGCACAGTCTGCAGAGATCGGTCTGCAGAATCCAGCTTGGCTGAGGGGGCGCTACCTACTAGTGCGCTACGAGGACTTGGCCCTCAATCCGGAGGAGAAAGCGCGGGAGATTTACAGATTTGTGGGACTGCAGATGGACAAAAATGTACACTCATGGATTGCACAGAATACTAAAAACAGTGAGCCTTCTACATCTGAGTGGAACTACAAGTACTCCACCACCAGAGATTCCAAAACCACAACTGAGAGCTGGAGACTAAGACTAAGTTTTGATATTGTGAGGACTTTGCAGACTCTGTGCAATGATACCCTCTCTCTGCTGGGTTACAGGATGGTCCATTCAGTGGCGGATCTGAGAAACATGTCAAAAAGTTTGGTGGAGGCTAAGACTTTTCAGACTTTCCTATAACTGTGATCATGCAAGCGGTTAGATGTAATACTACTGGAGCTCCATTGTTTCATCGACATGTGGTCAGTATCTTCACTGGAACCCACTGGTTGAGATTATCCGCACAGTGTGATTCTGATGTTTTTAATCAGCTTTTGTGCGTTTAATTGGGCAACTTGTATGAATGACTCCCTGTGTAAATGTAGTCAACAAGATGATAAAAAGCCCATCGCTAAAAAGGTTTTATGCCTATTTTCTGAGCAATGCCATTTTTGTCCATAACTTTGACTATTGAGATAAAAGTGCTTAAAGCCAGACTCAGTAATTGCAAAATAGTATCCTTTTCGAATAGGTATTTTAACTCGCAATTTACAAATATATTCCTGAATGCTGATTGGCTGAAAGCTGTGGTACATGAGACCGTGTACCACGGGTATGACATTACTGCAGATTTTGCTCTAATTGCATTGATTGATGGTTTATAATATCTGTGATTTGTGATATATTGTAAATATACCATGGCTAAGTGCTCTGTCTAGGTGCTTTGTGAGGTGTTGTGACTGAGAACAGAGCTTATGGTATACTGGCCTAATTCCACACCCCCTTATGTCTTGCTTACTTCTATAACTCAAATACTGATATATTCAGCTCTTCGGATTTTTCACTGCTGGGAATACAGGAGGTACTTTCACTTTTTACCCATTCACAATGGACTTTTACCAGGTTATTTCTAGGCTAAACATCATAGGGCTAGAACACCAATGTCAAATCCCTCTCACTCCCAGTCTGTTAGTCTATGCTAGTGGTAAAATATATGCCTTGCAAACATACACCGATCAGCCATATCATTCTAGCCGCCTGCTTAATATTGGGCAAGTCCCCCTTTTGCCGCCAAAACAGCCCAGACCATCGAGGCATGGACTTCACTAGACCTCTGAAGGTGCGCTGTGATATCTGGCACCAAGACATCAGCAGCAGATTCTTTAGGTCTTGTAGGTTGCGAGATGGGGCCTCCATGGATCGGACCTTTTTGTCCAAAAAATCACAGCTGCTCGATTGGATTGAGATCTGGGGAATTTGGAGGCCAAGTCAACACCTTAACTCATTGTTGTGTTCCTCAAACCATTCCTGAACCATTTTTGCTTTGTGGCAGGGCGCATTATCCTGCTGAAAGAGGCCAATGCCAACAGGTAATACCGTGGTGCACACGGTCTGCAACAATGCTTCGGTAGGTGGTACGTGTCAAAGTACCATCCACATGAATGGCAGGACCTAAGGTTTTCCAGCGGAACATTCCCCAAAGTATCACACTGCTTCTGCCAGGTTGCCTCCTTCCCATAGTGCATCCTGGTGCCATGTGCTCTCCAGGTAAGTGATGTACACACACCCGGCCATCCACGTGCTGTAAAAGGAAACGTGATTCCTCAGACCAGGCCAACTTCTTCCATTGCTACGTGGTCCAGTTCTGATGCTCACGTGCCCATTGTAGGCGCAGTGGATGGGGTCAGCATGGCAGTGGATGGGGTCAGCATGGCAGTGGATGGGGTCAGCATGGCAGTGGATGGGATCAGCATGGCAGTGGATGGGGTCAGCATGGCAGTGGATGGGATCAGCATGGCAGTGGATGGGATCAGCATGGCAGTGGATGGGGTCAGCATGGCAGTGGATGGGATCAGCATGGCAGTGGATGGGGTCAGCATGGCAGTGGATGGGATCAGCACGGGCACTCTGCCAGGTCAGCGGCTACGCAGCCCAATACACAACAAACTGCGACCACTTTTGATAGGTACTGACCATTGCAGTCTGTGAAGGGCTGCAGTTTTGGAGTTGCTCTAACCCAGTCATCTAGCCATCACAATTTGGCCCTTGTCAAAGTTGCTCAGATCCTTACGCCTGCCCATTTTTCCTGCTTTCTAACAAATCAAAATTGAAGAAATAATTTTCACTTCCTGCCTAATATATCCCACCCACTGACAGGTGAGATTATCAGTGTTATTCACTTCACCTGTCAGTGGTCATAATGTTATGGCTGATCGATGTATATCTCAGTGGTTGAACATAATGTGGTGGTACAATCTCTAGAACCTTTAGGTCCATTACCTAACATACGGAAATTACTAAATTCTATAGGCAATAGATTTTTTTATAATGTAAATGATGATAAAGTTCTTTGAATAGCCAGTCGTGGTCATTTTACAACAAGCTAAGGTTTTCAAAAGTTTTGTACATCAATGACAAGCATTTTAGGAAGTTTGACTATGTCACTAAAGCTAGCAAAATCTGATACGTTTGTTTGTGTAGTAGCTAAGCCAGCAACTACTGTAAGTCACAGCTACATCATACAAAACAAAAGGAATTTACTCTGGCAGCCCATACAAAGATAAACATTTTCTACCACAGCTAGCTAGGTTTTGTCAGCAACAACATTAGATTTAGAAAGCTAGCTCGCTAGGAAGGGTTAGGGTTCATCGGTAACCTCATTGTGTTTGTCTGACACAAACACATTCTGTTGGTTTGTTTTGTTATCCTTTCATAACAAAATGATTAATTAACAGACTAAAATACAGTATCAGATTCATAACTGGCATTTAATGAGTCTGGCTGTGTAGGTTTTTGTGGGCTTGTCAATTCAAAGATCCTGCCTGTGTTCTTATTTATCAATTAATCCTTACTTTCCCATCATTTGACCAGATAGGTTAACTGATAAGAATATTCTGTTTCAGCTACAAACTGGGGAATACTATATTACATTAAGGCCAGATTTATACTATACCTTACATTGTTATGTTTGTAGTCATTTCTCCTGGATATTCTGTCCAACATGTTGTAATTGTGTTTTATTTCTTTGGATATGAAATGCTGATCCTAATATTTAGTAAATCAAGCTTCAAGTTACACTAACGATGTACAATTTTTTGATGGGAGATTAATTGTAAAAGAAAAAATTTTGCCTGACAAAGCAACTTTGAACATGCACAGAATAATGCCTAAAAACAGCTTAAATTGTTACACACCATGAAGATCAGAGCCTGTAGCCAAGCCTACTTTGAATTGTAACCCCAGTTCAAAAGTAAGAACACACTCAGACTGAGGCCTTTGTGGTTGGTGCTCTGTATATACTGTGCCCTTAAGTATTGGCTTTCTAAAGAGGTGTTAGTTCTTTGTCTTACGTTTGTAAAACTGTAAAAGGTAAATCAGGTTTGTCAGAGAATAACGATGATTGTTTATATATTTGATATTTTGTAAATAAACAAACTGAACAAAAAATAGTTTATGGTAGGCTAATTTTGTTGAAGTTGATCTGTAAGTAATCTTTCAAATTGACAATGGAAAACTACAGACCAAAAGTACACTGTGGTGAGAATTATTATATTATTTTAAATGATTCTGGTGCTAATCCATCATATATCATTATAGTTTGAATGATTCTGGATTGTCTTAATACGAGTTGAGTGCATATGACCCGATGAACACAGCCAAGACATTACTGGACTGACTTTGGGACGTGTCTGTGAATGTCCTTGGGTGGCCCAGCCAACGCCTGGACTTTAACCCCAATCTGACAAAGCTATGTGGGAATTGCAAGGAGTAATGGGAGAAACCGCCCAAATGCAGGTGTACAAAGTGGTTCTGCAGCCAATTATCCAATTTGTTTGTCTAACATACTCTCAATGCATCTCACAGGTAACAGGCAAGACCGCCGTGGGTCCGACTCAAGTCTTCCATTTGGTAACTGGCCTCAGTGTTTGAACAGTGAGAGAGAACATGGCATCTTCAAACAGCCCATTCATTTAACTTTAGAGACAATACTCTCCTCCTTAAGCTGCCGTCTGCTAGTTGTTTTTGAAGGAAACTCATTCTTCTAATCATTGTATCTAGTGCCACTGATCACTTGTGATTATCTACCCTTTCAAGTGCACACATTGCAGAGTTCCCTTTGGGAGAATGCTGTAAATATCAATACTATGCTAATCATAGCATAGCAAAATGGCAGAGATATGTGTTATTTGACTTGTGTGGCTCATGCCCTTTTCAGATATATTGTTGCTTTATGGGTTAAATAGGCCCTGTCATAATGTACCATCAGCACGACCCCATAGCTGTTCCATAGCTGCTGACTCCAGGGATAAATGCCATGTGAATCTATCTAAAGAAGAAACTGAATAGAAACAGGATTTAGGATGCGTGGAGAGAAAGAGAGGCGCCGTCTTTCTTTGAATTTAATCTGCAAGGCTCCACAAACTGGCCATAAAATAGGGTTTATGACACCCTTAGAAGTGTTTCACTGGCTTTTCGATCCTACTCTGACACACAAAGCTGTGAGTGGTCTGACTCAGCCCTTCAGCTAATCACCCATATCTTTTGCCTTCTCTTAATCCCACTGAACATTTTGGACTGATATCGATGCTGGCTGCAATCATCAGACACAGGGCTGACATTGTACAGTGTGTATGTATGCATGCCTGTCTGTACTGTATGTATGCACATTGTGTATGTATGTCTGTCTATACTGTATGTATGCACGTGCGTATATATGTCTGTCTGTACTGTATGCATGCACGTGTGTATGTATGTCTGTCTATACTGTATGTATGCACGTGTGTATGTATGTCTGTCTGTCTGTAATATATGTATGCACGTGTGTATGTATGTCTGTCTGTAATATATGTATGCACGTGTGTATGTATGTCTGTCTATA
>JACXGJ010003797.1:0-50561 GCA_016801105.1 Esox niger | reverse complement strand
TGCCTGTTCCCTGACTGTGCTTCTGCCGCCTGCTTGTGTATCGACCATCCGCCCGTCCCCGACTACTCTGCCTGCTGCTCGTCAGTGCCCACGCCATCGGTTCGTGAGACGCCTTGCCTCCCGTCCCCGACCGCACTGTCTGTCTCTTCCCCTAACCTCTCCAGTCCGCGCTTGGGTTCTTACCTGCATTCCTGACAATTAAGGCTTTGTTAGGGTTTACTTGCAGTGTTTGACAATCACCTGTGTCATTAAATTGACCATGGCTGATTATTATTGCCTACCTCAATTTAGAGCTGTATACAGGGGAACGAAATCTTATATCTATTTTGGAAGGACAATTACCGGTACATGAATGTTTTTCAAGAGCTATTCTTGTGGGGGACACCAAAAGTAATGCTGTAATACTTTTTAAATTTGCGCCCTCGTGTTGCTCGCTACTGTAGTTCTGCAAATTCAGCAATTGTGTGTGAACCCTACCAACATAAAACAAACTTACTGGATGTTAGCTACGTGCATTGAGTGCCTTTCAGAAAGTAGTCATGAACACAGTCACTTTGCCAGCTAAGGAACACTACATACACTGAACTGCAAGCTTCTCTCATTGACTCGAATTCAAAAAGCTGCAAACACTGGTTGTTACTTACTGTAGCTAGTTAGCAAACATCAGCTAACTGCTAGCTAACAAAGTGTGAACTGTAATTCAATACAGCAAAAATGAAGACTGGTGACAGTTAAAAATGTGTTTTATTGTATTGAGTGGTAGAAGTAAAGCAATGTCTAACACAGTGTTTCTCAGCACTAATCCTGGATGCCCCCTGCCCTGCATGTAGATCTCTTCCTGCTCTGTCACAACTGATTTCAATGATCAGCTCATTATCCTTCATGAGCTACATCAGGTATGTAAGAAGAGCAGGGTTGTTTAACATATCCTTTGTTTGAACAACCTACTAAAAGTCAACCTCCAACAACCAACTCTATCAGACAGCCACATATGCCCTGTACCTGCATGACATGCCGGGGTGGAGGGGCAGTGGATCAAACCATTGTGAGGCAAAGGGCAGGGGTTACAATCTTTTGAAACTTAAAAACATGCTATTAAATGTCTATATTGAGCAGAATTGCTTTCACTGCATATTAGCAATATTATTGAAATTACATAGTTATGTTGACAGTGATATATTGGGGGCGGGAATCATAGTTTTCCCTAGGATAAGGGGGTCGTGGCCCCCAGAATTGCTTTCACTGCGTATTAGTAATATTATTGAAATCACATAGTTATGTTTACAGTGATATATTGGGGGGGTCATGGTCCCCTGTCCCCCCTGGGATTTCTGACTATGCCTGTATATAGTATGCGCATCTGTATGTGCATCATTGGAATTCTGGAGTTTATCTACAATGAAGCTGAACATTTCAGCCCAATGGTCCCTCTATCCTATTCTGAATCATACTGCTGTAACTAACTCTGGAATTCTTAAGTGCTATACAAATGTTTGCTTAGTTTCTCTTGAAACAATACTGCTCTGTGCAGTTCAAGCACTTAGTAATTGTCTTGCTATGCCTAATGTTGATTGTATGTTCCATTTGGTTTCCTTCAATGAGCAACTTCCGTATTTAAATTAAATTAATGCTCAGTTCGTCCTGAAGGCTTACTACTCCCTAATCACGTAATATGTTTGTGTTGTCACCAGGAACATAACCAGGAACATTACCGTTTACAAATTTCAATACTGATGTGGCATGTCTTCTTTCAGGTACTGAAATCTACATCTACCACGTGGCCTACATTTCTTATTGACCATGATGCCTCATGGTGATTGTGTTCTTTGTGTTCTCAACTAATTTTTTCTCACTCCTATTTCTATCCCTTCCTCCCTCTCACTCTCTCTCTCTTCACAGTTCTTTATCTGTGTGGAGCGACTGCAGCTGGACTTGGGGGGAGAGGGAGAGGGAGTGACAGAAATAGCTGAGGGCGTGTAGGCAGGGCCCTGACCACTGGCATGTATGAGGAAGCTGCAGCCTCCACTGCGCTGGCCAGAATATGGTTGAGACACATTAAAGAGAACTCAGTCAGTGGACCACATGCAAGTTTCTAGCCCTTCCCCACCCTCTGCTATTCTGGGCCTTGCTGCCACTGTGGTACTTCTACACAGCAACCACTAGAAATAGAGAGTGAGAGAAAAACATAACGAGGGGAGAGCAAAGAAGGTACTGTACATTATCATTTGCATCTGTTTACTAGCTCATTCCTCACAGAGAAGGAAGCAGCAGTAACATTGTGAATAATTACCATGAACAACATTATGTTCACAATTCACACAGACACTACATGTGTATTTTAGTCATTTAGAGGCTCTTATTAGATTAGATTGGATTAAACTTTATTGTCATTGTACAAGTACAGTGCAAGTACAGTACAAAAAAAAACAGTTACATTGGGGAGAAAAAGTATTTGATACACTGCTGATTTTGCAGGTTTTCCTACTTACAAAGCATGTAGAAGTCTGTAATTTTTACCATAGGTACACTTCATCTGTGAGAGAAGGAATCGAATCCAGAAAATCACATTGTATGATTTTTAAATAATTAATTTGCATTTCATTGCATGACATAAGTATTTGATCACATACCAACCAGTAAGAATTCCGGCTCTCACAGACTCGTTTTTCTTTAAGAAGCCCTCCTGTTCTCCACTCATTACCTGTATTAACTGCAACTGTTGAACTTGTTACCTGTATAAAAGACACCTGTCCACACACTCAATCAAACAGACTCCAACTTCTCCACAATGGCCAAGACCAGAGAGCTGTGTAAGGATATCAGGGATAAAATTGTAGACCTGCACAAGGCTGGGATTGGCTACAGGACAATAGGCAAGCAGCTTGGTGAGAAGGCAACAACTGTTGGCGCAATTATTAGAAAATGGAAGAAGTTCAAGATGACGTTCAATCTCCCTCGGTCTGGGGCTCCATGCAAGATCTCACCTTGTGGGGCATCAATGATCATGAGGAAGGTGAGGAATCAGCCCAGAACTACACGGCAGGACTTGAAGAGAGCTGGGACCACAGTCTCAAAGAAAACCATTAGTAACACACTATGCCGTAATGGATTAAAATCCTGCAGCGCACGCAAGGTCCCCCTTCTAAAGCCAGCGCATATCGGTCTGAAGTTTTCCATCTGGATGATCCAGAGGAGGAATGGAAGAAGGTCATGTGGTCTGATGAGACAAAAATAGAGCTTTTTGGTCCACTCGCTGTTTTTGGAGGATGAAGAAGGATGAGTGCAACCCCTAGATCACCATCCCAACTGTGAAGCATGGAGGTGGAAACATCATTCTTTGGGGATGCTTTTCTACAAAGGGGACAGGACGACTGCACCGTATTGAGGGGAGGATGGATGGGGCCATGCATTGTGAGATCTTGGCCAACAACCTCCTTCCATCAGTAAGAACATTGAAGATGGGTCATGGCTGGGTCTTCCAGCATGACAACAACCCAAAACACATAGCCAGGGCAACTAAGGAGTGAGGCATCTCAAGGTCCTGGAGTGGCCTAGCCAGTCTCCCGACCTGAACCCGATGGAAAATCTTTGGAGGGAGCTGAAAGTCCGTATTGCCCAGCGACAGCCCCGAAACCTGGAGGATCTGGAGAAGGTCTGTATGGAGGAGTGGGCCAAAATCCCTGCTGCAGTGTGTGCAAACCTGGTCAAGAACTACAGGACACGTATGATCTCTGTAATTGCATACAAAGTTTTCTGTACCAAATATTAAGTTCTGCTTTTCATATGTATCAAATAATTATGTCATGAAATAAAATGCAGATTAATTATTAAAAAATCATACAATGTGATTTTCTGGATTTTTGTAGATTCCACCTCTCACAGTTGAAGTGTACCTATGATAAAAATTACAGACCTCTACATGGTAAGTAGGAAAACCTGCAAAATCAGCAGTGTATCAAATACTTGTTCTCCCTACTGTAGCCTCTAACCAGAAGTTCAAATTGGAGAGTGCAGGAAATATACGAGTATTAACTATATGTACAGCTCCGGAAAAAATTAAGAGACCATTGCACGTTTTTCTTTCCATTCCCAAAAAGTTGAGAATTGATGTTTTGAGTGAGGAACAGAAGGGTTCAAATTAAGTGACCACTGCAAATTGAACGCTTCTGTTCCTCACTCAAAACATCAATTTTCAACTTTTTTGGATAGAAAGAAAAACGTGCAGTGGTCTCTTAATTTTTTCCGGAGCTGTATGTTACAAATGGAATGTATAGATGTGAAATGAAGGCAAATGCAGTACAAAAGGCAATTCTAAATGTTCAAAGACGGCAAATAAATGAGGGCAGAAAATGTATCAGTCTTAAATCCAGGATAAATAACAGGAGCAATTAAGAGAATCTGCCTCACTCTAAAGGCACAAATTTAAATTATAAAGGCACTAGAACAGTTTTAGACATTGACACTGGAAAAACTGTTATTTGAAGGTTGTTTTGCTTTGGGTCAAAGATAATTAGCAAAAATGTCAAAACTTTGAACATGTCTTTCCAATGCCTTGTGTGGTAGAGATGACTTCATCTCAGACTGGACCTGTTTCAGAGATAAATGAATTATGCTGATTGTATGAGTTAAAGCTGCCGATATTCTTTCTGACTGACTTCTTTCTCCAAACAAGGCCTTGCCTTGGTAATATTTATTTGGCATAGGATTTGGTCTACATAGCCCCTCAAGATTTAGTCTGTTAGTCACTTTTTTATGTGCGAGTCCAAACTAAAATAACTGACAGTTGAGTGATAGTACCCACCCAATGAGATGAGTCAAGCCTTTCTTAACCCACACAGACAGACATTGCACATTTTTGAAAAAAATGAGACAATTTTAGAATGCCAAGAATTTTTTTTTACTTCTGCGTTGTATAATATTAGATTGTTGTAATTGGTGTTTAACCTAAACCCAGACATAGTGTAACAGTGTCAAATTAGTTGTTGATCTGGAAAACAGTGATCATAAAATTGTGGTATTTTGAAGATATTCTAACAACCCTATTTTGAATGGTTTAGGCCTTGGGTGCTCTGCATTAGTGGGCCCCACAGGTAAGTTTTTGAAAGTCAATTCTTTAGGCGCCACCTGGTGGGAGATGTTGGAGTACATGTTTTTATATTTTTTTAAATAGAATGCATGCTATTGCTCATGCAACAGAGTTGTTTGGAGTCCAACATAAAATATACCGAACAGTTAAATACCCGACAACATGCAATGTTTCATTATATTAAATAAAAAAATTCAAATAATAATAAAATCTATGTTAACACAAATTCAAATGAGAATAATGAAAATGTAAGATGTGACAAATTAACCAAGAGAACTAATGACAGAAAACCATTTAAAACTGAATCATCAGATTGTCTACACAATAATACAATTCTAAGACATTTTGTTCTACAACATTGACTAGTCTCGCATTCCTTTGGAAATGAACAGCAGAGCCTTGCTGAAAAAAGCCAGTCAAAAACACACGTTTCAGTTACACAGTTGTGCAAATTGCAGTGAGATCAGAGTTCAAGTCTTGGAATTCATGAGCACAAAAGATTATGTTAAAGAAAATCCCTAACAATTATGTTTAAAATCTCCCTGAAAAACAATACAAACCTGCACAATTTACCACAATAAAACTTTGCCACTGTGTTTTCTCTTTCTGTATCTCTCACTTTTCTGTAATTACGTGCATGCAGGTCTGTTGTGTGATTTCCAGGAAGAAAGAGAGAATGACAGAGAAAGAGAGAGAGTGAAAGAGAGTGTGAGTGTGAGAACAAATCATGACGAGCTTACAAAATCAGCCAAAGTGTGGCATATGTAATTGATGTTTATCGATAGGAGGAATGCATGGCCACTGCCTTGAGTCACGTACGTCTGAGACTCACTGGAGTTAACAAGACAGGGAGCTAAAAGGCTCATCTCATTCCCCTATGGGCCTGGTGCCAACAGGATTAATCCTTGTCTATATCAATTGATGTCAAAGAAAGGCCACTTGGCAACATAGTTAGCACTTTGATGGTATCTGGCTGCCTTACATTTAGCACTATTCATTCGGAACTCCATACGTGGACCTGGAAAAAGGGTGCCCAGTGAAAATACAATACATGACGGTAAGCAGCTGGTGCTAAAATATTAAAATATATGATACATAAGTGTCACCTCAACCCATAATTTTAATATGACATTCCTATGAACCCTTGTTGGCATGCAGAGTGATAAGAGTAGATAGTGAGCCTCTCAATTTTAACGACAAATTACATATTCTTCTTGTGTTTTTTTGGTTATCTCAGTGTATGTGTGAAAGACAGATGTAGCGCTTAACACTCAGGGGCAGTGTCGTCTTTGCTCACAGCATCAATTTAAATTGTAGCTTTTTATTTCATTATCAGGCTCTCATATCCTGAGAAACTCACATAATCCATTTCATTTAACAAATATAGGTTGACGCCATTTCAGCCATTTCAGCAACTTCTTTACTTTGCTCCATTCTTCCTTCCCTGAATCCTGAAGTCTTCCAGTCCATTACTGTAGCATGATGCTCCCACACCCATGCTTCCCAGTAGGAATGGTATTAGCCAGCCGAAGAGTGGTACTTAATTTTTTGCCAGCGCTTTTATGCCTAGTTAGATTTTGGTCTCATCAGACCAGATAATCTTTTTCCTCATGCTTTCAGAGTCCTTCAGCAGCATGTCATATGCCTTTTACTTGGGAGTGGCATATAACAGCAGGCACTCTACCACACTACCATAAAGGCTTACTCCCTGACCAAGGCCCTTCTTGACCGGTTACTTAATTTGGTCGGCTTTAGGAAGATCCTTGATGGTTCCAAACTTCTTCAAGTTTTCAACGATGGAGCCCACTGTAATCCTTCAATGCTTAAGATTTATTTAAAATGTTTTATATTATTATAATAATTTATTATTATTATTATTTTCTCCCAAGATCAATGCCTCAACACA
The DNA here is from genome assembly GCA_016801105.1 of Esox niger. Taxonomy (NCBI): domain Eukaryota; kingdom Metazoa; phylum Chordata; class Actinopteri; order Esociformes; family Esocidae; genus Esox; species Esox niger. Next base: position 43,569 of record JACXGJ010003797.1, on the reverse strand, counting down.
AGGATATCTCTGAGGCCTTTGGAGAGTTCCTCCAAAGTGCCTTGGTTTTTGCTCTGACATACATGCAAATGTTCAAAGGTAATTTGGTTGTATCAGAGTATTAGACACATCCCTGACAAAATTTACATAGCATCCTTAAAAGGTTAGTCTTTAACTGAGCTATATACAATTCAACTAGGCCTCATATGTTTTTACAGTTGCTGGTTATATATATACTTAAAAAAACAAATCATGGATTATTCATAACAAAATATTTTCATATTCCAACCATGTCAATAACTATTTCACTCGTAATGTGAATAAAATGAAATATGTATCTTCATACGTCACAGTATGTGGTATGAATGAGACCGGGTGCAGGATGAATGATGAATGGGAGTTTACTTTCCGTTGTAGTCATCGTCTCCAGACATGTTAGATCAGCTCCTTATAGTTGTACTTCCTGAACCAGGATGGCTGCATTCCATCCTTGCGGCTGTTGGGCTGGTTGTGCTGAGTGTGTACTGTCCATCCTGCTGTTCTAGGTTGTGGAGGAGTTTTCAGTCACGGTGTGTCGTGAGAATGAGACCAGGCGCAGGATGAACAACGAACAGGAGTTTACTAAAGCATACGACATATATCATACAATACACTGAAACGGCTTCAGGCCGGTACAAACTAAATAGCGCTTGTAACGAGAGAAATACATGAAACAAACACACACACATATACATACACACACCAACAAGGCAATACTCCACAAAGACTCAGACAAATACCAGAACAGTTATAGTCTGTGGTGATGAGCAGGTGTACGTAATCATGGTTAGTCCGGGGTGATAAGATTCAGGTGTGTGTCTTGTGTAGTGTCCAGGGTATGTAGTGGAATGGATTTCTGAACGCTGTTAGAATGGGCCGTGGCAGCTAATAAGCCGGTGATAGGGAGATACGTTGTTGGGATTCCCCAGAGAGAGGCGTGACCACAGAATGAACTGCGACAGTAGCCCCCCCCCTTGAGGCACTGCTCCAGTGGGGAGAAGACGCAGATGCCGAGTCCAGGACGTCACAGACCAAGGACGCCAGAGCCCCCTCAATGTCCAGCGGGGGCGGAGGGACCCCAGCCACATGGAGAGGACCAGTCACCACGGGCCTAAGGAGGGATGCATGAAAGACAGGGTGGACTCTGTAATTCATGGGTAGTTACAATTTGTATGACACATTGTTCACCGTCCCTAAGACTTTAAAGGGCCCCGCAAACTATGCCCCAAGCTTCTGACAGGGCAGACGAAGGGGCAGGTCCCGGGTAGCCAGCCAGACCCGGTCATCGGGGGCAAAGATCCGGACCTAACTATACTCAGCCTACAGCAGAAACGTTGCCAACTCCCCCAGTCAGCTAGAGCAATATGACCTCAACATCCTGCCTAGCTCCTGGTTTGCTCATTCTACCTGGCAACTGGATTGGTGGTGGTACTCAGAGGTAAGGCTGACAGTGACCCCCAGGCGGAACATTAAGGCTTTCCACACATGAGATGTGATCTGAGGGCCATGACCTTAGACAATGTCCTCCAGGACCCCATAATGCCGGCAGACATGGGTAAACAAGGCCTCCATGGTCTGTAGAGCTGTAGCGACCATCTGCAGCAGGAGGAGGTAACAAGCCTTGGAGAATCGGTCCACAACAATCAAGATATTTCAAGGTAAACCCATCCAACGCTGGAAGGTTCGTGATGTAATCAATGAACAGATTCCTCCATAAGGGAGGCGTCTGGGTGCTTTGCACTGCACATACGTGGACCTGGAGGTGACATAGGTCCTCACATCCCTGACGAGGGTGGGCCACCCGTAAACACCAGTAGACTCATCCGGCACGTAGACATGTCCCTCTGGACCCTGAGCCGGTGCAAGTTTACCGCTAGGTGGCACGTTAGAGGTCCCACGTTGGATGTCCCCCTCTCACACCATTGATGTCACGATCCCCGAGTGTGTGTTCAGTTCTGGACAAGTCTCGACCACCTCGTGATGGCAGGACCGGGCGTTGGCCTTTACGTTCATGGACCCGGGTCAGTAGAACAGGGTGTAATTGAGCTGGGGAAGAAGAGTCCACCTAGTCTGGCAAGGGTTTAGCCTCTTTGCTGCTCTGATGTACTCCCGGTTACGGTGGTCTGTTGGTCTGTTAGGATGAGTACAGGGTGCTTGGTGCCTTCCAGCCAGTGTCATCACGTCTCCATTGCCTTTTTGAATGAGCGTAATTCCCAATCACCCATTTCATAGCTGCGTTCAGCTGGTGTTGATTTTCAGGAGTAGTACAGTGAGGTTAAACAAGTTTTTGATCCCCTGCTGATTTTGTACATTTGCCCACTTACAAAGAAATGATCAGCCTATAATTTTAATGGTAGGTTTATTTGAACCTACCATAAACATTTTGACTGATAATTGTCAGTGGGCAAACATACAAAATCAGCAGGATGTCAAATACTTTTCCCCCTCACTCTAAGTGCTTGGACACAACTTCGGTGGGAGGCCGGACCTCTGGGACAGCACAGATCCTACACCTGTCTCTGAGGCATCCACCTCCAAGGAGCAGAAGTAAAAAGCTCCTTCAGCCTGTGAAATGCTCTGTCCACTTCTCAAGTCCAGAGCTTGCTGGGACCTCCTTTCAGCAGCGAGGTGAGGGGGTCGGCAATCAGGCTGTAGGACCTTATGAAACGCTGACACTAGTTGGTGAAGCCCAAAAACCTCTGCAATGTCTTGTCTGTAGTAAAAATGGGCCAGTCGTGCACACCCTCTACACAAAGTCGGTCCATCTCCACCCCCGAAGAAGAAATAAGGAAGCCTAAAAAGGAGATGGATGAACAAACACGTACAATTCATGCTCCAATTGTCTTCCAAGCACTCTGCATGTTCCCAAACACACGCGCGCTAGGTCCTGAAATTCTTCTGGGATTACAACGTGAGGGTTACTGGTGGGGCTATCCACTGATACCTCCCTTGGCAGCCCTGCGACCAACCCTGAATCTCCCCAGCAGCCAAGGAAATGACAAGGTTTTGTAGACCTACCCAGGGGAGACCTAACACTATGGGGAAGGTAGGTGAATTGACAATGTAATAAATCACGAAATGTCCAGGCTGTTTGACGCATAAAAGCTTCAATTACAACAGTCTCCAGAAAATGTTAGATGGTCGTACTCCCTTAAGTAGTTCCCTTTTTACAAAATGTGGTAAATGCCTTTACACCTCCCCCTTGTAGTTCCCCTTTAGGGTAACATATGTACATTCACAAACAGTTAACAAACAATACACACTCCAGCGTGATGCCAGTGAGAACAAGCACTAGGCGTAACATTTCTATAATTTCACATTCTGGAACTTTGCTGACAACAACACACCAGTTTTCAAATTATAATATTTTTATTTATTTTGTTTACAAGTACAACCTGACAACGGGTTAGACGACCCAATCCGATTCAGTCTGTAACAGTCGTCCTGTGACAGCATCTGTGTTGACACTTGGAGTGGGTGGACTCATTCCAGGTTGATCTGCTCTGTTAAACTGTTGACTGGCATCCCGGCCGACGGGATAGGCACCACCTGGAGATGACGACGATTACGTTGGAAAGTTCCTCCCTTTTGTGTCTCAATGACAAATGACCTTGGTGTAACACTTCCACCGGAAACAAATGCTCACCCATTTCTGATGGTCCAACTTTGTGAGAACATGGTCACCTGGCTGCAGTGAAGGTAAAGGTCTTAACCCATGGCGTTGGTTGTAGTAGAAGGCTTTCTTTTTCTCAGCCTCATCTTTCATTCTGATTCTTTTTTTTGTTAGGCCACTTTGGTTGCAGGTTCCCAGAGTGGGAAGGGTCATTTGAATCGTCCTGCCAATTAGGAGTTCAGCTGGACTGGCTCATGTGGTGTTGCAAGGAGTTGACCTATAGCTTTATTCAAGGGTCCTTTTGTTTAAGAATCCTCTTTGCGGTGTGCCCAGCCCGTTCTGCATGACTGTTCCCTTGATCATTATGTAGACTTGAGGTTCCATGCCTAAAGTCAAGCTCACAGACTAGGTCCCAGATCTCTGCACTTGAAAACTGTGTCCAGTTGTCACTTACGACAACATCTGGTATGCCATGCACACGTTCCTTTTAGATTAACTGCCAATTGAGTGCTGTTGGTTGTAGTCGTGTAATATCTCTATGTATCAAGACTAATAGTTAGAGATGATCAGGTAGTTCTGTTTGTTATGCTTGCACAGGTCTAGAGCTATACACTCACCTAAAGGATTATTAGGAACACCATACTAATACTGTGTTTGACCCCTTTTCGCCTTCAGAACTGCCTTAATTCTACGTGGCATTGATTCAACAAGGCGCTGAAAGCATTCTTTAGAAATGTTGGCCCATATTGACAGGATAGCATCTTGCAGTTGATGGAGATTTGTGGGATGCACATCCAGGGCATGAAGCTCCCGTTCCACCACATCCCAAAGATGCTGTATTGGGTTGAGATCTGGTGACTGTGCGGGCCATTTTAGTACAGTGAACTCATTGTCATGTTCAAGAAACCAATCTGAAATGATTCGAGCTTTGTGACATGGTGCAATATACTGCCGGTAGTAGCCATCAGAGGATGGGTACATGGTGGCCATAAAGGGATGGACATGGTCAGAACCAATGCTCATGTAGGCCATGGCATTTAAACGATGCCCAATTGGCACTAAGGGGCCTAAAGTGTGCCAAGAAAACATCCCCCACACCATTACACCACCACCACCAGCCTGCACAGTGGTAACAAGGCATGAAGGATCCATGTTCTCATTCAGTTTCTGCCAAATTCTGACTCTACCATCTCAATGTCTCAACAGAAATCGAGATTCATCAGACCAGGCAACCTTTTTCCAGTATTCAACTGTCCAATTTTGGTGAGCTCTTGCAAATTGTAGCCTCTTTTTCCTATTTGTAGTGGAGATGAGTGGTACCTGGTGGGGTCTTCTGCTGTTGTAGCCCATCCGCCTCAAGGTTGTGGGTGTTGTGGCTACAAATGCTTTGCTGCATACCTCGGTTGTAAAGAGTGGTTATTTCAGTCAAAGTTACTCTTCTATCAGGCTTGAATCAGTCGGCCCATTCTCCCAGGAATTATAGCTGTTTCCGCCTAAGAACACACTTTTCCTGATTTAGTTTCAATCCTGCAGACACAATTCTCTCCAGGACTCTCTGGAGACAAAGGTTGCGTCCATGTACAATGCTACTCCTTGCAGCCCCTGTAGTGTCTCAATAATTTTCCTTTGAAATATCACTGTAACACTTGTGATTCCAAATGGTAAACATCAGAAACACTATCTACCAAAGTGTGTTATGAATGTGGTCAATCTGCTACTCTCTCTGTGTAGCGGAATCTGCCATAATCCTGACGCTGCATCCAGAGATGAGAATACAGTCATCATGATCCGTCATCTCCCGCTTTTCCTAGGTCTGCAACAGTCATGAACTCATCCCGGTCCCCTTCATTTGTCTTGTCCTCAATCATTGTTCACACCAGGTCCCAATCAAGCCATTAGTATGTGTTTAAATGTTTCTCCTCTGCTCCCCTCAGTTGTTAGTTATTGTTCCGGGTTACTGCGTGTCCTGACGGTGTGGTGAGTTCTGTTTTGTGTCTACCGTTTACGTTATACTTTTCATCATCAGTGCTCGGTGGTTTTCCGTTCTGTTTCTGTTGTTTTTTGTGTCATACAATAAAGAATGCACCGACTGCTACCGCTGCCTGTGCCTGGTCCGTTTAACCCCACAACGTCACACTGTGACAGAATGACTAACCACCAAAAGGACCCTGTTAGAGCAAGGCAAAGTTGGACGGTAGGGGAACTCTTCAGTTGGCCGGACAGCGACACCAAGGAGGAATACCCCTTCCTTCACCCACTGCACTCCTGGGCAAACAGTGAGACTGATGAAGAGGAATACCCCTACCACCACCAGTACCCACTGTTCATCTGGCCAGCTCCGCAGCAACCCCTGAGGAGAAGGCAAAGGAGGCGAAGGCAGAAACCAGCGGTAAGCCAACCCCAATAATTTTTTGGGGGAGTGCTAAGAGGGCGAGTGGAGGACTCCAGTGCTGCCCAGGAGCCGCCGCCAGCCCCTCACGCTGCCCAGCAGTCATCGCCGCCAGCCACTCACGCTGCCAAGCGGTCATCGCCGCCAGCCCCTCGCACTGCCCAGAAAAAGAAGCCTTTAATGCGCCAATGCCACAAAAAAGCCAGGCTACAATATTCCAGACAACATCTAGATATGCCTCACAGCTTCTGGCACACTGCAATTTGGAGTGACTAGACCAAAATAGAGCTTTATGCATAGGTGGAAATCCAGGGGGGGAAAGGGGGGACATGACCCCCCCATCTTGGCAAAAACTATGATTTGTCCCCCCAATATATACATGTAAACATAACTATTTAATTTCAATAATAGTAATAAGACTCAATGAAAGCACTAATTACAGACATCTATTTGCTTTAAGTGGAAAATAGTTGGCAAGGTGGCGGTGTTCGTGTCTACCATCTGAAAGGCACTCCATGCACGTAGCTAACGTGGGCTAATCCAGTAAATGTGTTTTATGTTGGTGCTGTAGGGTTCACACACATAATAGCTGAATTTGCAGAGCTACAATAACAAACAAACCAATGGTGCAAACTAAAACAATCTTACAGCACTTTTTTGCATTGTAAACAAATTGCCCTTGAGAAATGTTTATGTGATTGTCCTCTCCAAACTGGATATCAATGTTTCGCCCTTGGCTTTATGGTCACAACCATAAGCGCTATGTTTGGAGAGGGGTCTGAATATCATCCCCACTGTGAAGCATGGTGGTGGGTCACTGATGTTTAGGGCATGTCTGAGCACAAAAGGCCCGGGTAATCTTGTGAAAATTGATAACAAGATGAACGCAGCATGTTATCAGAAAATACTGGCAGACAATTTACTTTATTTTGCATGAAAGCTGCGCATGGGATGCTTTTGGAGTTTCCAGCATGACAATGACCCTAAATCACAAGTCCAAGTTGACCCTCCAGTGGTTTCAGCAGAAAAAGGTGAAGGTTCTGGAGTGGCCATCAGTCTCCTGACCTTAATATTATCGAGTCACTTTGGGGAGAACATGCGGTTCATGCAATACGACCAAAGACTTTGCATGACCTGGAGACATTTTGCCAAGACAAATAAGCAGATATGACATCTGCAAGAATTCGGGGCCTCAAGACATCTAATTCAAAAGAATGTACACTGTCATTGATGCTAAAGGGGGCAATACACAGTATTAAGAACTAAGGGTATGCAGACTTGAATAGGGGTCCGTTCATTATTTTATTTGTTGCCATGTTTTGTTTTATTACTGTGCCATTCTGTTATGACCTAGAGTTGAGTGTGAATCCTATAAGAAATAAAATATGTTTTTTGCCTGCTCACTGTTTTCTTTACAAGTGGTACATATATGACCGATTCTTCAAGGGTATGCAAACTTTTGAGCACAACTGTATGTTCAAAAGATAGCTAAGTCTCTATATAGGTTATACATATAGTATATACTGTATATTGTTCTACAATTTTAGATTATACGTGTTTTCAGGTTAGTGTCTTGAGTCATTGATATAACCTATCTTTCCAGCTTTGCTTCCTCCTGCAGCTTGTACATTGGAAAATAACTCTGTGAGCTAAACTCAGCCTTCTCCTACTGTAGTTGATGATTTGCTGGTATCTCTTTGGTGGTCTGGGACTATGCTTGGCAATGTGGATGGTGCTATTTCTTGTAGCTGGCTCTGTTTGTGGGTTTTGGACTTGATCACAGTGTCCATTGAGCTCAGTCCCCTATATGTACACTGTAATAGTCTGTCTGTTTTGATTTATCGTCTCTTATCTGATATGCTGATGGATATCAGGTATCCAGTCTCTAATTTCTCTTGTGTCTTGTTGGATCTTAGAAAGCGCTAAGCTATGAACAACACATGGCAATACCCGGCCTAATGACTCCTTGCGGTCATGGTCCAAAGTCTACCTGGTTTATTTTCTGATCTAGTAACAATAACTAACTCATATTAAACACTTATATTTTTATATTTTGTGCATGTAACTTTCTCAACCATGCAGTACTACCCGACAGCAGGCATCCATGGACATTCAAAAGTATCAACATTTGGTAAGTCCAAATCTGAACCAATCTGAGACAGCAACAATTTGAACAGTAATTAAATGTAAATTGGTATAGGTCAGTACAACACAGTACAGTGTAAAATGACATCTTATCTGTAATTTATAGATTAAATAAGAGAAATGGCAAACTATGATGTCAAAAGCAGGAATTGCTTTAAAGTTTGAATTTTGAGATAGATGGCATTCTCCTTTTTAGATCTTGTAGTAATTTAACTAAAACTCTCCTCATACCCCTTCTGGCCCACTGTTTGAGAACCATTGCAGTGGAGAACTCTAGAGTACAAATGAATCTATTATGCTATGGTGTGCAATACTTAAGCCTATTGACAGTGTCATTTCAGTAGGCATTGTTGAATTTGAACTATGATTCTGGAAAATTAATTTCAATTTCAAACTATTTTTCTTTGGCAAACATACATATAAAGTCGCACAATCAGTGTGCCTTTTTTCGGACATTTTCAAGTTAAAAATACATTCTAATTGATCCTATCTTGTCTTAGTTTCTGAGGTTTTACAGTCTCAGAGGTTACGGTAGTCAACCGCTCAAACTTGCCTCCATACCAATGCATGAATTCCTTTTTATAACCCTAAAATGAAAAGCCAACAAGGACAGCTAATCTCAGACTGACTGCCGGTTCAAGGTTGATCAGATTGAGTTTATTTGTAGTCCCCCATCGCAAACAGTGCCTGGTCATATTGTGAAAACAGCTCTCACAGAGAAACCAACCACTTTTGTAGGTAAGTTGATATTTTCTGCTAAATGTTTTAAGAGGATTAGTTGTCCAGTGTGGTGATATTAGTAAGGGTGATCACCAAGTTTCTTATTAAAAAGTTTTACATTCAAAATCCTGATATTCTGATTAAATGTACACTTAACAACATTTTTATGAAACAATTAGTGTGGGGTCATGTTTCATGAACTGAAATATTAAAAAGATTCCAGATATTTTCCATGCATAAAAAAGCTTATTTCTCTCAGATTTGTATACAGCAATTTAGTGGCTATGTTTCATATGCCAAGATAATTCAACCACCTGTCAAGACATGGCATTACATACAAGTTGAAAAAGCACCTTGTGCTGGGAACCAGAAAAGGCAACTCTAAAATGAAGAAACATTACATGAGGGCATGGTCAGCCAAGCAACACGGTCCGTGATCATACATTTAGCCCCTCACCTGGATCTTCATGCAAGCAGATTCACAGAATAAGCTGGAACCAACCATTTCACATCGATGGGAAATTATTGTAACCAAAACACTAATTATTATTTTCAGACCACAATTTTATGACTCAAATTCCAAGATAGTCTGTTGCATTTTTTTTTGTTGAATTTCCATATACTGTATGCTGATGCATGATTTTATGAATATGATGTATATTTTTTAGCCTGTAATCAAACCCACAAAAGCTGATGCTGAAGATACCAAACTAGTCTAAAGAGGGCCTGTTTTATGCTTCTTAAATCAGCATCAGTGTTTTCAGTGACACAAACATAATCACAAATGAGTTATCTAATTATTAGCCTTCTAAATGGATAAACCTGGATTAGCAAACACAACGTGCCATTGAAACACAGAAGTGATGGTTGCTGATAATGCGCCTTGATACGCTTATGTAGATTTTCCATAGAAAATCTGCTGTTTCCAGGTACAAAATTCATTCATTGCCTTGGATTAGAATGTATGCATGGTCAAGGTGTTGCAGAGTCAAGGCGCTTCTACAGCCTGCCATGCGTGCAATGCAGTAAAATGAAGAAAACGTTTCACCCTCTGCTGTGTAGTTACACCCAGTTTATTAGTTTAAGTTACTCAAACTGCATAAAACATACATTTTAGTAAAATACTGATGAAATCCTTCTGAAAATGTCAACCCAAACTAGCAAAGGGATGGACGATAAAAAAAGTATTGACAGCATTGAGCATTTCCTTAAACTGACTAATGTTTTTTTAATTTTACTTCGAGCACAAATAGCGTCTGTGAACTATGGCTTTTGCCACTGGCCGTTTTAACAGGTTATTAGCCTGTAATGGGCTTGCTAGTGTCTATTTACATACTATAGTATTTTGAATAGCCATAAGAATTGCGCAATTGCTAGCGAGACTGAAGATATTGCACAAAAATTGTTTCCTTTCATTTGTGAATGACATTGATACACTAACTATAGGTGATGATATCTGACTTTCTCGTTAAGTGAAAAGACCAGAGAATAATGGAAACCTCAACTTTTATTGCCCAAGGAATTTTGATCAAGCCTATATTGTTTCCCCCAAAAGCATGCACATATGCCTACTTTGAAAATCTACCAGAAACAGTCGTATTATAAGCGTAAACAGTTCATTTTAGGCTTACTATAATGTAGTTGGTGAAGGTTAGAGCCAGCGAAGTTTATGCCTATCTGGAACAAATCCAAATGCGTACTTTGTTATGACAGCGAGGAGATTCGATAGCGGAACTTATGGCTTGCAGGTCCGTTTCTACAACCATTACGCGATTTACCAGTCAGCCAGTGAGGTACACTCTGCTTACGCGGTCAGGCAAAAAGAATACTGCAAAATGTTCCACACCGAGGCAAAGCTGTTAGAATTGCAGGAAATGAGACGTACGACTGCAACAATGTTCAGGGGATGTAATGGGGCATTTAGAATATGCCGGGCTAGGTTCTACGCGGGTCAGCTGGAATATTGTTCCACCCCAGTTTTGTGTCCCCATATACACTGTAAAAGGGATATTAATGAACCCACCATTGATAAAATACATACATTGACAACCATTTTTTTAACAAAAAATCCTTAAGTATTTAATTAGTTCAGAACCTCGTCAGTAATGCGATTGAAGTCGGAACCTCTCCACTTTGTAACAAGTTTTCATTTTGGCACGGAAGGTTTTAGTGGCTGCACAGAAACAAACACAATTCAACTCAGTGTCAAACGAGAGGTGTCCTGGATAGACTGCTCTCTTCACTGCAGTAAGGTCACTGGCAGCACGCTGTTAGTTTTATGAGCTTCTTACGATATATAATTCAAGTTAATGTAATTAAACTTGCATTCTATTATTTTCCATTTAACTGTAACGTGAGTTTTACACCAGGAATACGTGAGCAACTCGGACATCACATTCGGATACAGTTCTCTGTTAAAATATATTCAGAAAGTTATAGTACACTCTTGTAAGTGTAGTAAGAATGGGTAGTTGCTGCTGTAGCTGCCTATTTTATCTAGGTGTTTACTGGAAACCACGTTGTTCACACCCATGCGAACTATTGGCAAGATTGTTTGAATGATTTGCTCGCTAACGTAAACGTAGATAGATAGCTGTAGCTAACTGATTCACTTGTTTATTACGGTAGCTACTGTACCTAACTATGAACTTAACGCGTTATCCAAGCTCTTTGCATACGTTGCTAGGTAGTATAAACAATAAGGTGAATGGGCGGTCACTACAGGAGTGGCTGCAGTAATCTCAGGTTGTCAGCTTAAGCTTGACAGCTTACTAGCTACAGAACTACCTACTAGCTAAGCAGCTAAGGTCACTTTCTAAACTGTCACTGGTCATCATACATTTATGACTAACTACATTATCTTTTGAATTGATGGTTGTCACATTTGACTGCTTGTTCATTTAGCCACTCCTATCTACTACTCTATTGAACATTGACCTGCTCTCTTTTTTTCAATGACAGTGTCCTTAATTGGCTTGAAGCTTCTTATGTGGGCTTTACCCAGTGGTTTCTGTAAGTTTTAGAACCTATTGAAATGGCTTCACCAATATTGTGTAGAAGCATTTACAATACATTACTACTTGCTGGTGTGAAGTTAATAATTAATCTATTTTAACAATGATATGAAAAGTGACTTTGAACACTAGACAATGACAGTGCAGATTGGGTTTTAAGCTAAATCAAAAGTAAACTACTACAGCAACTTTCATTATAACGTCTACAGTAGTCGGTTTTTAAAATCTTGCCATCTTGTTTTGTTTTTTAACCTACTCTCTCTGTGGCATAGGCTACTCAAGTAAATGATGCTGTCCCCTGCCTAGAAGTTGTCCCTGTATATATATATATATATATATATATATATATATATATATATATACAGATAGATAGATAGATAATATGCATAATTCAAATTCAAATTTCTTCCTTTTATCTTCAGATAAACAGGATGGCCCAGTCATCAGACAATAAGGCTCTGGTCCTTGGTGTGTTGGCTGGTGCAGCCGGCCTCAGCCTTGGTGCTGTGGTGTTCTATAACCGCCGGAGGGCCATGCCACACCGGGGTCAAAGTATTCCCAGTGAGCTGTACCACAGCAGTAATGACCAGCGAGCGGCTGGAGCCAGTATTGTGGCAGGGCGAATGTCTGGTCAGTCTGAGGTTCTAGATCGTCTCGGAGCCTTGATCCAGTGTGTGTCAGAGCTCAAAGATGAGGTACGGGCCCTAAAGAGCGCCATCCCAAAACTACATGACCATGTAAGAGACGAGCTGAGGGGACGCGGCAGCGGGGCTGATGGGAAGGTGGCTCGCATCAGGGCAGGCCCGCCAAGCCGGACGTTACCTACACGCAAGAGGAGAGCAGCGGGAGGGGCAGCCAGAACTGGACGCCAAAGCTCAGAGGAGGGGGCTGAGAGTGAAGGAGGGTGAGTGACATCTGCATCTGACATGGTCTGATTGGTTCAGATATGGGTTCAATTGGAATGATTTCATAGCAGTGCTCAGCAGCGTACCTAAGATTGCCTTATTCCTATGTGCACTGAAAACGGTATGAAACGCTAACCTTGAGCTTGATATCTCATTTAAAAATTTACTTTAAAAATAGAATAATATTCACTGGTAATAAATTATAGTGTAGGTGGTTTAGTAAGGGAGAACAGGTAGGAATATTAATGCGTAATAAACCTCATGCAAAACTAAACAATAATAAATTAATAATACATTTCAAGTAAATGTGTAGTCTCTAAACATTTCTTGCAGCCGCCTATAAGCTTCTTGTCTGCTGGTTGGTTGCTTGTAGCTGTCTATAAGCTTCTTGTAACTGTCTGCTGGTCATTTTCTTGTAGCCGCCTATAAGCTTCTTACACCTCTCTGCTAGTCTGTTTCTTGTTGCTCTCTCTTCAACCTAATGTTAGCAATACCAAATCAAATTTGTTCAAGCTCTTGTTTGCATGATTATTTTTCCCATGGCCGATTTCATCTCTTTTCCAATATTTTCAATTGGATAAAGATCAGGGCACATTGCTGGCCAGTGTAAAATGAACTGTTTCCATTTCAACCATTCCTTTGTGTATCTGGATGTGTGCTTTGCATCATTGTCCTGCTAGAGGACCCATGATCTGGGTAGCGCATTTCATTGATTTTGTTATGTGCAAGGCCTCCAGTATCAGAATCATTACAGATCCTCCGTATATTTAACGCGAGGCAGGTTATTCTTTTCCTATGTATGCTACATTTTGTGGCATATAAATGAATCTCTTGTCTCTGTTGCCAAATAGCTCTACTTTGGTTTAATCTAACCATAGATCAGTCGTGACTTTTACATTTGGTTTTCAGCAGTGGGGTCCTCCTTGGCCTTCGCGCGTAAAGCCCTTCTTGGTTTAGTTTGTGGTCTATGGTATAGGTTGAAACAATCACTCCAGATTGCTCCAAGTCAGCCTTAAATTGTGTGAAGGTTTTAGGTGGTGTTTTTTCCATAGTTTGCCCCAACCTTCAGACTTCTCTTATCAATGTTCCTCTTATTTCCACATTTTGCGAGGTCCTTGACTGTTCCACCAGAAGTACACGTATTAATAACATTGCGAACATTTGAAACAGGGATGCCCAAGGTCTTTAAAGATGGCCTTGTACCCTTTAGAATTCCTTTGTTTGGTCATAATAGCGTTTCTGGTGCCATCAGAGAGTTCTGTTGTATTCACCATAGTGGTACATTGAATGAAAGTGTCCTTTTTAAGCATTATAACCATCATTAATTTATTGATGGTTATAATGACAGATTATGTGGTCCTGATGGCATCATTGGTCTGTGAGCTCCAGCATTCACTGGACCGGTTTGCAACGAGTGCGAACCAGTTGGGATGAAGATTAGCACCTCTAAATCTGAGGCCATGGTTCTCAGCAGGAAACCGATGGCGTGCTTCCTCCGGGTAGGGAATGAGGCGTTACCCCAAGTAAAGGAGTTCACGTATCTCAGGGTCTTGTTCGTGAGTGAGTGAAAAATGGAGCGGTAGATTGGCCGGAGAATCAGAGCAGCGGGGGCGGTAATGCATTCGCTTTACCACACCGTTGTGACGAAAAGAGAACCGAGCCGGAAGGCAAAACTATCAATACACCATCTCAAGTGAGTATTATTACACAATAATGACACTCAAGTTAAGTTTAAACTGATTTAAAAAGGGTGTCGATAATCGTGTCATGGCATCGTTTCCATTTTTATGCCTTTTCTCCCCATTTCCTTTTAGAATTAGTATTCTGTGCTGTTTTTATCGAACATATGAGTGTATATGGACCACAGCTGTTTCAGGTCATACCTTTTACATGATATATTGTACATGATATACAGAATATTCAAGGGTGACAATAATGTTGACCAGAACAGTGTTGACATAAATATTGTAGCATTCTGTGACCCACCATAGGATGTTGCTGCTAAAACCATCCGCGCCAGAATAGTTGGAGACTTGTGTTTTGCAGGTACTCTTTAATGAAGCTGCCAGTTCTCAAACAAGACACTAATGTATTTGTTCTCTTATTTATTTGTGCACCAGGGCCTGCCACTTAACCTTCTATTCTGGTTAGAGAAAGTTTGCGCTGTTCTATGAAGGGAGTAGTAAACAGTGTTGTACGAGCTCTTCAGTTTTTGTCAGTTTCTCACTTGGAATAGCCTTCATTTCTCAGTACAAGTATAAACTGACAAGTTTCAGAAGAAAGTTATTTGTTTCTGACAATTTTGAGCCTGTAGTCAAATCCACAAATGCTCCAGATTCTCAACTAGTCTAAAGAGGTTCAGTTATATTGCTTCTTTAATCAACACAACGGTTTCAACGGTGCTAAAATAATAATAACAAGCTTTTAACAAACATAAAATGCCATTGGAACTGAGGACTGATGGCTATTACAGCTATTAGCTATTACATTACAAATCAGCCGTTTCCAGCTGCAATAGTCAGTCAGTCATGTCTACACTTTATTTCTGATTAATTTGTTTTGATTTCAATGGAAAATTGCTTTTTCTGTCAAAAACAAGGAAATTATTTAGTGACTTGAATGGTCATGTATGTGTATGCATGATTTGAATCAGAGTACTCTAAATAAGAGATTCATTACTGCCTAATTCCTTTAAAATACATTGTCAAGATACATGTAATAAGTACGTCTGAATTTAGGTTAAGGTAACCTCTGTAGTTGAATGAATTAACATCTCTTTTTACTTTGCAGGAAAATTAAAGTTCAGACAAGACTAAAAAACCTATGCAGATTACATTACGTTTATCCATGTTTCATGAGCTTTCACATGTTGAAAGGTGTCAGTAATCTGTCTGACCCTTTTTCTGGAAAAGATATCACCTCTGCAGAATGTTAACATTCTTGTTACCTGTCATCCTGGAACACTACATTTGAACATGCAGGACAGGCATATGCCAGTGCCATGGAGTCTCTATCCATGAAGTAAATCTCCCACTTTCATGATTCATTATAATTTTTGGTCTAGGAAACCTAGTTTACTCTCTGTCAACTTCACATCCCAGCCAAATTCACTTGCTCAGTCAATCCTTGTGGTTAAATAAAATGTTTTTCTGCCTAGGGTGTAAGAGAGTGGAATCTAATGTGACACACCCAGTTATTCTCAATCTGCAGCCAAATACCTTGATCACACGGCAGCCTTGAATAACATAAACAACCAATGTTCCAGTTTTAATGCCCCTCCTCTAAAAATGTATCTCCATGGAAACACTATTAATTGGTCAGTATTTACTGGAGCTGGGTGATATGGACATAAATTCATTTTGAAATAATTTGCCTGAATTGATGTGACAGTAATGAATAGAAGGTTAATACTATTCAGCTTGTCCAATACCTTTTAAATTACTTCTTGTAGTCAATTGTACCCAAAAATTGTCCTATCAACACTCACCCACGTTTCTCTAATAGCCATTACTGAAATTGCCTGCAATAAGTGCGGTCGTACGGTCAGCTTTGATCATTTCCACTTTATCTTCCCAACTGCCTTTGAGAGAGATAGGTTGTGGCTTAAATGTACATGATTTTTGTAACACTTAGCCACCACTGGGTGGTTTCTAATACCACCGGGTGGTTTCTAATTCCATCCTGATGGAGGTATTAGAACAACAAAACAGTTGGAAATGTTTTTTTCATGATTTTATGCAAATTGGCCAAAATATCTGCCTGAAAATTGTGTACTCTGCTATGTTTTAGCAGATATGTGCCCATGCCATAAAACCATATTCAAACTTGAAAGGTAATTCCTAACTGAACTATAATAGGAATAGGCATAGACGAAGCATATATGAAGAACGTATTAGGCATCCAACTCAAAATAGCAATTGAATTTTTTTTTGAAAACCTTGTGTGAGGTTCTCTACTTGTGAATATAAAAGTAGTGAAGAGAGACATTCTGAGCCTCCGTTAAATCAAGATATGGCTGTGGATTAAGAATCGAACATTGTTAGACATTTTGTAAATTGCTCTAACTTTAAGAACATAACCTGGATTGACTTTTCACTAAGCATGAATAAAGTGCTGTGACAAGAAAAAGAATCACCCAAACTTGCCTGGCTTGGCACCCAAACCCAGTGAAATGGGGTTTGGGCTTCAGATCAGAGCAGGATGCCTCCCACCAGTAAGGTTAGCTCCAGATTTATATCCTGGCAGACACCTGGCAGCCATCGCCTGCGAGCAATTTTGGTTGTAACAACATAACAAGCAGGCTCACAGCCAGCTAGATCACTATAGGTAGTAAATTACTGTTGTGTTTGGGTGTCTTACGTTACTTCACTATGTATTGGTCTTTAAATATGCTTTTCAGTTTCTCATTTAAAGACTTTGAGGGCACACAAATTCTTGCATGTTTATAATTGGGTGATGTTATAAGGATTACTTTGATGTATATTTTTCATTATATGCATTCCAATTCCAATTTAATGTCTTTATTCAGCTCCAAAATGCTTCATAGAAATGAGATAGATGTGCCATCAGGACTGTTAACAAGCTGTATACAAGCTATACTGGGCTATGTTGAATTCTACATTCAAATTATTTGACTAAAGCTCAGCTAGCCTCAAAATTCATGTTGGTGCCAACACAATACAGGTTCAAAAACTATTGTCTATGCATAATCTTGGAGCCTTCTTGTCTCAGACTGATAACAGCAAATTTGTTTTTGTCTAAACCATGATATCTTCTGATAACGCTAGCAGAAATGTCCTAAAGCAATTTGAAGAAACTGGGCAAGTTAAAGACACAAAATGTGCAAAAGCCAGAAGGGCTTTTGATTATGAGAAGTCATAAGGGCCCTGGACATATAGTTGCTTGGTTTGCACTCAGTGCATTTTAATGAACTATACCCAATATATATTTGAAATACATTAGGAGTATATTTTCCAGTCCTGTATTATGAACAATTAGGTAGGAATGGACCCATTTTATCACACTGAAGTATACGTACTACTGTTTAGGTAGTACTATTTTAATAATATGGACTGTACTGAAATACAAAATAAGTGGTTTTCAAATAATACACAGTAAGTATGTCAGGGGAGCACGAGAGGGAGTCCAAGAAGAAGGAGGCAAGCGCAGTGGTCCAGGGAAAAACGTTTAATTTAGAAAACAGTAAAACAAAACAGAGTGCCGTGCACTACAAAAACAGAACAAGCTGAAAACTAGGAATAAATGTAACTATCAAAATAGCAAACATGGAACATGACAGCAAATAATGACCGACCAGGACAAGGAGAAAAGGGCCAAACTAAATACACAGACTATCAAGGAGAACAGAAACAGGTGGGGGCAAAACACATGTGAAAGGAATAAACTGATTAACTGAAAGAAGAACAGGAAAGACCAAATAAGGACATGACAAATCACAGACATACAGAAAACATGAAACGGGACGGCTCCAGCAGGCTGGGACCGTTACAAAGTATGCAATTTGTTTGGCTAACTACTCTTCACCCACCACCATGCTCTAGATCTAGATTCTATAACCACAACAATCATTCCTTTGTGTTTATGGCTCTATCACTGGTTTCTATATATTTTGATGTTGGATGGGTTGGGTTGGGTTTTGGATGGCAGAATGTTTGGTGGATGTTCTTTACAGGATGCTCAGTTGTCTATGCTTGAGAGAAGAGGACTGCCAACAACCCTGCAGCTGCATCCCTTCCAGGCATTGACCAAATGTTTGAAATCCAGGGGTAATGAGTAACATTGGATTTCCAGCCACATACAAACTGAGTTGAAATGCAATTAGTGTTTGTATATAAATAGTCAAGGAGTTTGTTAGCTCTCACATGGATGCACTGAGCAGGCTAGATTCTGAGCCAAAAGACCTGCGTAACAAGGTAATGTGACTTTAAGAACGTAAATTATATAAAAAGATATCCAAAGCCTTGGCACAACTGTATGTGCTCAAAGGTTTGCATACCCTTGGACATTTGGTAATATATGTACCATTTGTAAAGAAAACATGAGTGAGCAGTCAGAACTCATCTTTAATTATTTTTGGGATTCGTATTCAACTGTAGGTCATAACAGAATGGCAAAATCACCTGACCAGTTGACCAGGAGTGGTTGGCTTTTGTTCATGAAAACTCAAGACACAAGTAGACCATTCCTGTTTTACCTGTGTATATGGTACCCTCTATAAGTAGGCTTATAGACAGTGGAGTCAAAATTGCTATTTTTGCTATACACTCAAGAAATACCGAAATATAAGGATAAATTACAGAATGTTGTAAAAATTGCAATTTTGACTTTACTGTTACAGTAATTATGGAGGGCATAGCATGTGCTTTAGATATTCCCCATTAAAGTTTCTCACCGGTTCATCTACACTTGCAGTACTATGCCCCCATTTTATAGCACCCTGGCCTAGATAATCCTATTCCAATCTCATTCATTGAGGAAAAATGAAGCAGACAAGTCATGTTATTGTTTTAATTTGTTCTTGTAAACATTTGAGTTTCAGAGTAAAATAAAAAATATGAGGAAAGTGATGTAACATAAATATGCATTTTATGCCAGGTGGGAAATTGTTTGTGCACTATTTTTTGTGATCTTATTTGAGGTATCAGGTACACTTGCTGCAGGTGCAGTCTGCCAGATGCATCCTTTGGTTGTGACATCTACAATGTATTTTGTCTGCTGTGTTAAACTGGCCAACCACAGAGCACCAGGCACCTTCAGTGACTTTTTCCATTGTTAATGGTGCGCTGTTGATGTTTGTGCCGCCTATTGTCAGTGAGCTGAATATCATTTCTATGTTCGACCAATGAACAGACATTCGTTTTAGATGGGGTCAAAGTTGATGGGCCCTTTTCCTAACTACAGAACACAAAACAAACAAAAGGAATTTCTGAACCAATCAAAACATTATTTATTGTGTTAGATGTATTGCCATATTTCAGAGACTCGTTGATGCATAGCTAGGTAACTTGAAAGTATAATCGTGGTAGCTAGCTATGGCATTTTATAGTGTAATTTTTGTAGCTGGCTAGCACAAGCTACATAACAGTAAGAAAATTGACAGGGAACAATAATTTTCACCTTTTGACCAGTTTGCATAAGGCTAAATCTAGCTAAAAGGCAATGTAATTGCTTCTTCCGAGCAGTAGACGCTTGTGCATTAGGTTTGGTTAAACAACCCACAATGCATCTTTTACAGAAAACACCATAAATATTAATAATATTAATACCTAGGTTGTAACACTATATTCCAGCAGGGAATTATATAAGCTAACATTCATTTATCGCCTCGACCAAATAAGAAACCTTCCTAAAACGTAAAAGTCTGGCAAATATAATAAATAAATCCAAGGTATCCTCTGTGCCTTCATTCCACAACTGCACATTGTTGCTATACATTTTGCACACTTCTAGCTATTTACATTCTTAATTATGGTGTGCAGAAAAGTCACTTTTTTTGCATTTATTAACTTTTACTAGTGGTCCACTTTGACCAGACCATGCAAAAACTGAAGGATCGGATGTACTTCACACAAACAGAGATAACAAAATATCAATGGCCATAATAGTGTTGTATTTCATCATTCAGTGGGAGGGGCTTCTCCTACACAAGGCGGACACAGCCCAGTTTTCGGGGGCCTCAGAAGTAGCGCAAACGTTGTAGAGGTAGTGAGGACGGTTTTATTCTAAGCCATAAAAAAAGCAGATAGAGGTGAAATCGTTATAAAACATGCTTTGATTTGGTTATATAAAAAAGGAAATGGATAGGCCTATATAAACAACTGCAAAAATATACTCAGTAATGCCTAATGTGTTTTCAGTCTGTTACTTCACTATGTAATCAGGGTCCTTGGGGTGTCCCCATGTTGCGTTTGTGGTGATATCATATGATCAGAATTCAGATGTTTTTGGGGCTTTTTAAAGTTTAACAGCTAATTTGAATTTTTATCAAGTAATCTACATTTCCCCACCATAGTAATCTTAGATGACATTTGGTTTGCATTTTAAGGTGATAGCTAGATTATTTAGTTTGATGTTGAAATAGCGTATTTAGTGTCAGATCTCTGCTTTCCCATTTTAGTATTTGGCAGTGTGATCCCTGTTAGCCGAAACTCACATTAAGCATAGGCTGTTTATTATTGTTTTCTTAATCAACATAATTGATGACTCCTGTCATACATACACTTGATTGGTAACTTGGTGGGAGCACACTCAGAAATCTGTGTTAATAATAGCTTAGACCAGAACTAAGGAATTGTCACATTCATTGTCGATATGGCAATATAACACACACCCTATGCCTTTTTGCTTATGCATAGTACTCCCTACTACCTCAGTAAACATCAGACTGCATTTGTTGTTAAGTTATGTATAAATGACTGTAACCGATAATAAGGCCTATGACCATGGGGAGGCCCACCTGGACGGGTTCATTATTCGCATGAGTTCCATAGATGCAGACAGGACTTGGAGAAAGAGGGAGACTCCCCTCCAGCAGATCCAGCACCCTCATTTGGGCCGTCGGCCCCATCAAATGTTCTAAATGACATCCCAGGTTATTACATTTTCAAAGAAATCTGATCACGCACACACCTCTCATAATTAAAGAGCATTTCTTTCTGCCCTGTGATTTATCATTGTGGGATGGGGGAGTAGAGGCTGCAGTGAAGAAATTCCAGCCCCTTAGGGAATGCTTGACGATCTCATAGCAGCCAGCTACTCCCATAATCCTCACATCACATCCCCTTTAAAGGGCTTTGGTTTTCTGTAGCACCACAACTTGGAATTTTGGGAAATATGAGTTCCAGGCTAAACACTGCTGAAATGTGTTTATTGGGAATTGTGTTTGGGGAAAGCATCATGCTTTTACATTCTAATTACTTGTTTTCGGGCATTAGTCCATTTTTTTTAATCACACAAAATGTGAATGATGGAGTACACGTGCATGTAGGGCTAGATAAAAAAAAAACTTCTGATTAATTGGAATTCTTGTTTTGACTACCTGAAATTGATTATTAAAATCCAGAAGAATAATTGAATTAATCTATGTATTTTGGAAGTGTTAAATTAATGGGGAATTAGAGAGAAAGAACCAGCCATGTTTATGGGTAATACTGCTAATCTGATACGTGTTGTGGTACTGATGGATCTGCTTCACCTTGGCTGTTTCACACACACACGAAACCTAGCCTCTCAGGCTGCTCTCAAACTTGCAGCAATCACATGCTTACTTGGTATTGGCAGATAATTACATATTTATTCATAAGATGGAAGTTCTGTCGTCACTAGCTTGGTCTCATGTATTTTCAAAGATTTTCCACTAGTGATCATCATTGACATACAGTGCCCTGTAGAATTACTACTTGGTTGAGGAGTTAAGTTTGAGGAAGCTGTTTTTACAGATGAAGAATGATTGGTGCAAACGGTATGAGCTTTCTAACTTGTGAAACACACACCTTATCAATTTTGACCTGCTCTATAGAATGACTACTGTAATTCTCTAAATGTGATCCTTGCATAATATTTGCTACTTCTCGCTGTGCCTAGGGGCAAAATACAGTGGGGCAAAAAAGTATTTGGTCAGCCACCAATTGTGCAAGTTCTCCCACTAAAAAAAATTGAGAGGCCTGTAATTTTCATCATAGGCACACTTCAACTATGAGAGACAAAATGAGAAAAAAATATCAGAAAATCACATTGTATGATTTCTAATGAATTTATTGGTAAATTATGGTGGAAAATAAGAATTTGGTCAATAACAAAAGTTCATCTCAATAGTTTGTTATATACCCTTTGTTGGCAATGACAGAGGTCAAATGTTTTCTGTAAGTCTTCACAAGGTTTTCACACACTGTTGCTGGTATTTTGGCCCAGTCCTCCATGCAGATCTCCTCTAGAGCAGTGATGTTTCGGGGCTGTCGCTGGGCAGCACGGACTTTCAACTCCCTCCAAAGATTCTCTATGGGGTTGAGATCTGGTGAGTGGCTAGGCCACTCCAGGACCTTGAAATGCTTCTTACGAAGCCACTCCTTCATTGCCCGGGTGGTGTGTTTGGGATCATTGTCATGCTGAAAGACCCAGCCTTGTTTCATCTTCAATGCCCTTGCTGATGGAAGGAGGTTTTCACTCAAAATCTCACGATACATGGCCCCATTCATTCTTTCCTTTACACGGATCAGTCGTCCTGGTCCTTTTGCAGAAAAACAGCCGCAAAGCATGATGTTTCCACCCCAATGCTTCACAGTAGGTATGGTGTTTTTTGGATGCAACTCAGCATTCTTTCTCCTCCAAACACGACGAGTTGAGTTTTTACCAAAAAGTTATATTTTGGTTTCATCTGACCATATGACATTCTCCCAATCCTCTTCTGCATCATCCAAATGCTCTCTAGCAAACCTCAGACGGCCTAGACATAGCAGGGGGACACGTCTGGCACTGCAGGATTTGAGTCCCTGGGGGCGTAGTGTGTTACTGATGGTAGCCTTTGTTACTTTGGTCCCAGCTCTCTGCAGGTCATTCACTAGGTCCCCCCGTGTGGTTCTGGGATTTTTGATCACCGTTCTTGTGATCATTTTGACCCCACAGGGTGAGATGTTGCGTGGAGCCCTGGATCGAGGCAGATTATCAGTGGTCTTGTATGTCTTCGATTTTCTTATAATTGCTCCCACAGATGATTTCTTCACACCAAGCTGCTGTGAAGCAGGCTGGGAAGACTGACTATTGCAGATTCAGTCTTCCCAGCCTGGTGCAGGTCTACAATTTTGTTTCTGGTGTCCTTTGACAGTTCTTTGGTCTTGGCCATAGTGGGGTTTGGAGTGTGACTGTTTGAGGTTGTGGACAGGTGTCTTTTATACTGATAACATGTTCAAACAGGTGCCATTAATACAGGTAACGAGTGGAGGACAGAGGAGCCTCTTAAAGAAGAAGTTGCAGGTCTGAGAGAGCCATAAATCTTGCTTGGTTGTAGGTGACCAAATACTTATTTTACCGAGGAATTAACCACTGTACATATTTCTCCACGTCCTGGCAGATTCATTACAGGTCCAGTTGTTTTACAGTTCTTAATTATTACCGATAGTGAAGATGGGTATTTTTAGGCGTGTCACACTCATTTTCAAGTTATTGCCTGATTCCTGCATCTGAAATATAACTGGATGTTATGGATGACCACTTAAGACTTCCCAAAGACTCAGATTAATTGGAATATATAGCAATTTGATTTGTTCATAAGATTTTCTTTGGGTGGCAATGAATGCTTATTTTTAAATAAAATAATTACTGGTTGTTGTAAATGTTTACTCACATACAGGACTATAATTGTTTGAGTATAACATCAGGAGCAGTTTTGTTACAGCAGTTTTTTTCACATTCTTTGTGCATATATACCTGTTGTGCTAATCATTATGGAAGGGACTGCATTTTCATATAGTGTTCTGAAACACAAACTGGCTATGAGTACTCCACACCTTACCTATGCGTGACAAGGATGGAGTCTCTGTTATGGAGCAGGTCAAAGTTGATAAGGTGTGTGTTTACATGGTTTTGCCACACACACTCACAAGTTAGAAAGCTCACACAGTTTGCCCCAATCATTCTTCATCTGTCAAAACAGCTTCCTCAAACTTAACTCCTCAACCAAGTAGGCCCATCAATCTGGCAGTATGTATGCAGAGCTGTCAGAGTCTCAGTTTATGTTGTCATGTCGGAACTTGTAATTCCTCAAACAGTTCCCACTGCAGTTACTGCATGTTGCACTGCGCACCTGTAGCTACAGGAAATGTGTACTTTTGTGTTTAGAATGATACAGTTTATGACATTGGAGAGTAATTAATTTAAGGAGAAGACTTTTGTTTATGTAACAATGGCATGTCTGATTACACACGCTTAGGGGTTTGTAGAGAGAAGAAGTACTTCTTTGTCTATGTTAGTTATTAAAAGCTTAGAATGTAAACATGATGTCATGATTAGTGTTGTCTCTCCTCATCTATCGCATTCTGAACTTCCTGGAAGGGGCTGATGTCCAACAAAGATAATGTATCTCTCCCTAGAAAGTAGACCAACAAACTTAAATCATGCACCCAAATCACTGTTGATCTGAGACCCACATGCTCTAACTATTCCTGTATGTTTCCACACGTTTCATTTGACCAACGCAGCCCTTAGCTATGTCTGTGAGTCATGATATACCCCTCCTCCACTCACGTAGTCCACCAGTGGGATTCCGCCACTGACCAATAATCACTCCCCCGTCCTGTTCACTTTCAGTTCTCCTCTTGCCTGTTGTGCTAACATGCTTGGCTCCTGGCTTTTCATCTCATGCTCCATTAGCAGGCCCACTGTCACCCTGCACCTGAACAGAAAATACATGCAAGGAAGCTGTAGATAAGATTATAGCAAAGTTAAAAAAGTCACTGTTTCATAATCGTGGATAGCTTCACTCCTGTGGCTTCCATTCCCATTGTTCCCGGTCAGAAACACAGGTTGCTGCTATTAGTTTAATTGGCTAAGTTAGAATCTGCTTTCTTGTGGCACTATGAAGCAACCTGTCTTAGCCTCTCCATTGCCTGGAGAAGGCCTTGGTAAGTTTCACTTTGTCACTTTAGCACAATATAGCTGCAAAAACATTGTGCTAGTGTTCTTTTGCTGTACACTAACTAGTTTTGTTGATGGAGAGAAGCTCCTGCCTAATGACCTTTAGGCAAAAATTGCAAGTGTGAAGAGTGTGAAGCTTCCTTTTGGTATAAAAAGGTTCCTTGTGCAGAGGTTATCTAAGGCCGAGAACCTCAACTGTATTAATTCGAAATACCTACTTGAGCTCCATTGAAGAAATATACGAATTCCAATTTCAGGCAGGTTCTTGAGCAGATTCTGGGCCACAGGAAAAAAGGATCGAAAGATGATCGGATTCGGCGCCTCATGGCCACATCATTGAAAACCGAGTCTCTTGGGAGGAACTAGGGGGTTACAGAAGCATGGGAAGCAAAAGAATATAGACTTGAAAGGCATGACCCCCTAGCCAGTCTGTACTCACTTCATACAGTCTTCAGTCAATCCATGAGAGGCCCCTATCACCACCAGGGTGCATGCTGAATGAGTTTGTTAAAAGCGTCCTGGACAAGTGGGGCTAAGATGCTGGGCTCCAGGCTTTCATGTCATGGTTCATTAGCAGTCCCGCAGCCATATGGCACTGTTAGTACACCGAACATAAAGAAAATATAGAGAAAAGTTTAGCAAATCTAAGCTTCATCAGAGGATAATAGTGTCTTGCAATCATTTTGTGGAAAATGTATGGACCCTTTTACACTACAGTCGCTTGATTTTTTCATAGTATAAACAAACAGACACATCTGAGGTAGTTTACGTCGCCTCTTTCAAAGGAGCCTTGACAAAATGCCTGCTGTTATTTATCTGCTTTGTGTAGCCAAATACATTTATATGCAGGCTACCTACTGCAGAATATGAAAATATGTCTGGATAGTGTAGACTGTAAAGGGGCATGCACATATAGCTCAATTATATCCCCAGCTCTCTTTCAGCTTATCTGGCAGTACAAACCAATGTAAGGTGAAATGAAAATGAATCACCTTTTCTCGCTCGTTAATGTTAAAAGGCCCTACGTCGCTTCTATTCACGTTAATCCCAGTTGCTGACTGACAGTATAACAGGTTGCTACTATCACATCAATTTGCTTACTTGGAATCTAGGCCTACTCGCATATGGCAGGCAAAGCAGGTGTGTCCTGCCATCTTCATTGCTTAGGGGGACAAGCCTTTTGTAAGGACCTATATCAATTCAATAAACCTACTGGAATTCCATTGAATAATTGTCCCTCAAGTTGCAACTCCTGGCTGGTTCTGGGACATGGCAAAAAGTCCTGACTAGGCCTCTCTTGTCCACAACAATGGAACCTGACATCAGTTGAAGAGACTTGAGATTAACAGAAACGTGGGAAGCATGGGAATATACACTTCTTTGAGAGGCATGGTGCCTAGCCAGCCTATGTCTGTTCTCACTTTATTCAGTCTTAAATAAATCCTTTTGAGGCCTTTCTCAACACTAAGGTCCATACTGAGTGAGCTGAGCTGAATGATTCCTAGATCAGAGGACGTTGTGATGGTAACACTCTAGCAGCTGTTTTTTTGTTATATTTTAGTTTTTTTGGCTTTCCCATGGTGACCACTGCTATACACCATTGCTTTAGCGCCACTGAAAGACTACCAACATGCCTAGCATGACCTGAATGGGTCAGGCATTTCCCATGTCATCTCCCTGCAAATAAGGTTAGTCAATACACCTGTGTTATCAGAAGCAAGAAAAAATTAATCTGTGTGACAGTAGTATTTTGTGTTAACACCACTTCTGGTCACATGCATTGTCGTATCACATTATGCTTACCAGAGCCTTATTGTGAACAGCAGAATGGTAGCTAATACCTGACCAATTAGCTTTGTCTCTCTCAAAATGCCATCTAAACGTTTTAAGTTACCCGCTAGCACTGTTGTAAGTCTCCTCCTATTACAGCCTTTAGCTCCGTTCAGTAACTGAACCTTAAACAAACTGGCACAGCACCCAGTCAAGTTAGAGACTGTCTTCTTTCTCCCCCTTCGTTTACACAGTGTTGAAACAGCACCGCGGGCCCTGTGATGTTTGTTCTCCATCTGTAAATGGAGGGAAGATAATGATGGTATATAAACACACACAAATGCATCCTGGGCTTTTCTCTTTCTCAACTCCAGTGATTCATGGGCTGTGGAATGGCGTGACAGGAATGCGCTGATCACTCAGGACTGTTTTGCTGCCTTTTTCTCTCACCACCTTTCATTGAGTAAACCAGTGCAGGGAGAGAGCTGCATGAATGAAAAGACAAACAGATGGATGACAGTACAAGCAAATTAATTGGTTATCAATAGAATGAAAGATGTGAATTTATTAATTAATGTAGGTACAATTATCCATCAGGGGCTCTCTCCTCTTGGGATCTACATACGCATTCTCTCGGTGTGCCAGTTAGTTTTCAAGCCCAGCAAACATACACAAGACTTGGATTGAATGTCCATCACTGTTGATTCAAAAGGAAATCTATACAGAATCATATGTCCATTTACATTGGTACAACAGACTGTACCTTGTTGTATACCAGTTTGTTCATTAAAACGTAGTCATCTGCAATTCTGCGTCTTTGCGTTGATTTATTCCCTCCCCATATATTGCCACCAAATTTTGTTTCATAATGTATTTAAACCATTTTACCCAATTCTTTACAATATTATTAGATTGAATCTACTGTCGTCTGGTGAAACAGTCGGTCAGGCTTTTCACTTTGTGTTGTGCAAGCAAGGGAGTGAATGAGTGGGCGTGTCTGATTCTTGGCTAGAGCTGCAGTGTGTTTGATATGTTCTTCCGAGAGATTAAGAACTGCGGTCTCAAACCAACAGCTGCATTAAAACACAAGCATAGGGAGTTTGAGTGGAAACACTGGGCACGTTGGCCACACATACAGCAGAGCAGAGAGTTGACAGCAACCTAATCTCTACATAAAGCGCTTCAATGACTGTGTTATCAGTTTGATTGGAAAACGGGGTAAATGGGTTTATATCCATAACATTCTTGCATTTTGCTCTTCCTGCTTATATAGGTGTTTACACTGACACACTATCCAATGTTTAATGTTCTTTCAATCCTTTTAGGCATTGGGTAGACACTCTGAAAATGTGTTCAATTTAAGTTCACCATTGACCAGGCTTTGCACCCCCTGAATAGTATTTCTTTTGCATACTATACACATAAATAATCGAGCCAAATGTCAACCACTTTACTTGATGACAGTAGCAGACTTTAATAAATTACATAAACAGTTTGAACTTTGAAACCATTTAAATTAACAGAAATGCAACAGAAAATGTTGATACACCCCCACTTTTACCTTCACATAAAATGGCAAAAATTCTACTCATGTACACCCCTAAATGGAGGGTCTAGAGTTCCAAAAAGATTAGACACATTGCCTGCCTGGTTTGGTTTTAACCATATAGGTGTGTTGTAACAATTCATACCAAGATCAAAAGACCACAGAAGAAAATTATTGATGAGTACATCCTTACACTGTCCGACGAGTAATCTACAACTGGAAACTGTAAAAAATAAAATCAGACCACTGGCAATATAAATCATCCAACCAAAGTTTGCCCAAGCGCTGACAAATATTTGCTGATAGAAGTCTGTAAGATCCGCTTGGTAACATCAAGGGATCTATAGGCCTCTCCTGCCACAGTCGGTGTTGAAGTGAATGAGTCAACTGTCATAAAGACACTGCACAGATCAGGGAGAAAGAAGCCTCTGCTCTTAAAAAGGAATATCAAGAAACCACTGATGTTTGCTGGAAAACACCTGGGTAAAGCCCAAGACCAGATCTCAGTCCTATCAAAAGGCTTTGGAACATGAAGTGGGCTATGCAGGAAAGAAAGCCCTCAAACATGAAACATTTCAAGCCCCTTAAGTTGTTGCTTGAACTTTCCTCCCAGTCAGTAGAAGAAAATGACAGACAGAAGAAACGTCTAAATTGTTACTTTCTGTTAGAGTGCAACACCTGTGGTTCACGCTGTTGTTTTATGCACTGAGAAATGCATTTTTGTAGTTCTTTGATTATTATTTTAACGTTTGTTAGATTAGCTTACCCTTTATCTGTCACTAGTGTTGATGTGAACATTACTTATCCACATGTCCAAATATGTAACAATAAATAATAATTCCAAGATCTACTGACTTTTTCTTGTGATTGTACTTTTGTCTGAAAGTCAACAACTTACGTAATCATGTATTATGACCTGATTTGAGGAGAGGTGTGGGGGGGTGGGTGGGCGGGATTTAAGATGTGGCCTCCAGCACACCTATATTCCCATAATGCTCCTGTCAGCGGCACAGAACCATTGCCTCGGAGTCCTAAATGTTCCCTTAACCACAGATGACGCACATGCAACTGTTGCCTGTACTTAATTGGAAGCCTTTCATGTTTTCACTTTGTTACTTTTTATCCATGTCTTATTATTTCTACCTGCCTATGTCATTAATACATAGAACTTAAACCTCCCCACTCCATTAGTAGTTCAGGGTGTTAGGACAAAAAGTAATTGAAAGGGTACTTTTTCGAATGCCATAAACAGAGACAAACAAGTCTCTCTGTGTTCTGCATGGGAAACCCTACATGTATCCACATTATGAAGTCAAGAGTTCTCAACTTCCAGGCATTGTTTATGTAGACAATTAGGTGACCCACTTGTGTAGGCAGACATGTTGCTGTAAACATGCTGTGAAGGTTAATCCTATATTGAGAGTGTCTGGCTGACAGTGAGAATGACACTCGTTAACTAAGGCTCACAATCCATCGCCAGACGTCTGGAGATACTCGGCTTCTTTAATATACAGTACAGAAATTGCCGGATGCTAGATCTATAACTTCTCTTGCCACATTAGCACAAAGCCAATGCCAGGGGTATTCATCTTTTAATCTGTATGTTTCAGACAACTGCTGGGGTTCTGTTCTACCTGATAATGATTTGCCACCCAGGTGTCCTACATTAGCATCTAATGAGTCCCTGATTAGTGAAGTATGAATGGGAGGTCAATCGAGCAATCAATCAATTTTCTTAAGCACTTTTTACAGTTAATGCACTTTGGCTAGAAAAAACTCCCTAGTAGTGTTCAAAATTATGATGAAACCTAGAGCGAAACCAGACTGAGTGGTGGCCGGTCCTTTTCTGGCTGTGCTGGGTGAAGATAATGAGAGTTGAGTTTGAGAGTCGGATAGGCAAAATAGTATATTGTAAGTGAATCATTGCATAGTTACTGATTCCCACTCTGACCGAGTCCACTGCTCAGGGTATATTTTAAGCATCTGCGCAAGAGTAGAACTACCAAGACTGTGTACTTTCCTGCCAACTAAGTTAAATAGGAGAAAACATGCCAGACAATCTGAGAATGTACGCTTTGGCGCTGAGGAATGCTCACGTGTTTTGTAGGTACATAACTGCATTTACAGACACTGAGGATGAAGAGCCGTGTGAGGATGAGGACAGCGAGGAGGACGTGACAGTGGTTGAACCTCTGGATGAGTTGTCCATCCTCCTGGAGAGGGTGGATGCTCTACACAGTGGCACCGATGGAGATAAGAGGGAGTGCCTCCGCATCCTGCTAGAGAAGAGACAGGAGGTAGGTCACATCATTCAACCAGTTCAGAATACATCTGCAAAGGGATTTAATACCCCCCATATAGATCTAAGCAACCTCCTCTTTAAAATAATAGAAGATTGTATATATGTTCCTAAATTCTAACCAAAATAAAACAGCAGGATATTTTCAAAAAACGAAATTGGTATTGCTTGACCGAAGTACATTTTGCCAATGATTCAATAAAAATACGGTTCTACTCTCTTTGCACGTAGGCAATGCATTCCTTTTGTCAAAAATGCTCTTCTTCAGTATTAGGTTTTCCGCTAACATGTTGCCTTTCATATTTCATTTGATCTGACTGATAGCCTATTTGATGTTTTGAAGGTAGTATCTAACACACTGTTCTACAATGTTCTTTTAATTTGAAGGTGTCTGTTAACTTCTGGTTAAACATTTATTTTACAAGTAATCCCTTTGTACATGTAATTTAGTAAGCAAATGTTTAGGCTGATCAGGGGAAGTAAACCTCTACTAGCTATGAGTACAGATGATAGATTTACTTTGAAAAATAGTATAGATTCATCCTATTTGAAGTCTGAGCAAGTTGCTGGCTCAAGCCTGGCTTTGAAAGGTTTTTATTTGTTTAGTGACCCTGACATTTTTCTTTTCATTGTAGTTTGGACAGAACACAGCTTTCTTATGGCGACTTGTTCGGGCCTACGTGGATGTTCACGACATCACTACCAACTTAGAGCAGAAGAAAAGTCATGCAGAGACTGGTAAGGAATACCTCACTAACCCTCACATCTGCAGAATTCACTTGATTGACCAAAGATTAGGGTTACATTGTTCCAGAAACGTTCAAATGAATCACAAAACTGGAATCTTCGGTATTAAGTGTTTAGGAACGTACAACCATTACAGAGATATTAGCATTGTCTGGAATTGGAGACATGTATTGTCATTTGCACCGCCAGAACTGATTGAGACCTGGATAACCAACGAAGTTGGCTTTAACTCGTACAGTAGTATAAAAAATATGACCTCAACCCATGTGGGATCTGGCCATAAAGAACTAGCAGGATGTGTGGTGAACTTCGTCACAGTTCTTTTTAGCACAGCTATCTTGAGGGGTTAAGATTAAGCACTCTCACTGCTAGCATATGTAATTTCTGTGCTTCATTGCCCACAATGCGTGATGAACCATTGACAGGGTCTATTGCTCCAATTTAGGTTGTCAAAAGAAAAAATGTGTTGTCAATTATGTTAGTAGTCTAGTACAAGCCTTGGCTTATGCAAGGCAGTACGGTTCATAGGAGTGGGTCCTCCATAATGCACTTTTCAGTCCTGGAAAGGAGTCACAGCTATCCACCTCTATCCATCTCCTTACTGCTGTGTGGCAGGCGACGTGTCCCTTGGTACAACTTGACTGGGAATCAAACCCACATCCTTCCAATCTCTGGGCGTACACACTAACCACCGGGCCAGTGAATCGGATGTATGTGGGCTAGTGTTGTGCTTGGCACTTAGGTCTAGACCTTAGTAATATACGTATTATGGACAAATCTACAGATTTGGAGCGTGTTATTAGACATAATGTGGTTGGAAAGCAGAAACACATTTAAGATAGCTCTGTAAATGCCAACAACTATTTATTTCTCTTTTTAGTTAACAGCTGTGATTGCACAAACAGATTCAAAGTGTGAAGAGGTGTTCATCGTAGTATTTTATTTTCTCACTGCTGTTGCCTTATCTTCCGTCCCCTACAGTGCTTTTAGGCAAGGAGTTAGGTTACTTGCAATGCTTTTTGCATATCTTGTGTTACACTGTTATCATACTGCTTGTTCACCATGAGTATCTACAAGTTGTCATACAAGTGAAACACTATCTACCTTCTGACTGATCTAAGTCTGTCAACTGACAGAACATTTCTGCTGTACAGTACTGGCCGGATTGACCTGTTTCTTCAGGCACTAAACCCCAGCATTAATTGGGCCTCTAGTCAATCTAATCAGTTGGCCAGGTGCTTTCCCGCAAAAAGTACCATTGTCACTGGCTTTGGAAATTCAAAGGAAACAGGGTGATGTAATTGTTGGCTATTTAAAGTAGCAGAGATGTCAAACATCATGTGACACCCACGTTGGTGCTACTAATAGTCTAATGACATAGCATGCAAGGGACTTGCTATCTTCCTGGATTATCTTTCATGTCACTGTTATTTTTATTCATTTATGAGCTCATGCCCAGTTTCACCTCTTCTTTCGTATGGTGTCAGTCTTTGTTTGGTAAGGTGTTTTATTAAATTACATAAGAGATGGAGTGTTAAAATAATTGGTTTCTTTCACATGCATATCATGTAAGTATTTGGGTATGAATTGTTGTGTAATATTCAAGGAATGGGGGAATACACCTGAAAAGTGTTTGAACACGTTCAATAAACTGACTCAAATACATTAACATAAATTTAACCCAGGTATTTTAAAATAGTATTTGGAATAACTAGTATAACCCAATGTACCTCAGGTATGGTGCACGCTCAGTGTGTGTTTCAGCAATGTAGGTAGCTTTATTCATGTCCACCTCGTTTCTCCCCTTAGGGAAGAAAGTTGGAGAGGAAGCAGTAACGCTGGACCCTATGTGTGCTGATAGTCATCAGTGGTGAGTCTAAATGTAGTACAAATCTGTCAAATGTTTGTTGCTTGCTGTTTTACTTTGAAGAAAATGTTAATAATTGGGATTTCCCTTGCAAAATATTCCCCCTGAAAGGAAACCCCTTCTTTCCATACCTTTTAGAGTTAAGTGTACACCCAGACAAGATCCTTGTAATGGTGCAGAGATGGTCTACTCCACTGACTGATCCTGTTGCCTCAGTATTTTGTCAATATTAGTAGATTTACTCAGCCCTGCCAGGAACGTCCACCAGTACCCATCTCATTCTAATGTGTATCTTTTCCAATACCATCTATTCTAATCTATATCTTTCTTCAAAACCCATCTATATCCCATCTACAGTGCCGGAAAGAAGAGACCACTGAACCTTTTTTTTCCCCTAAAAAGTCGAAAAGGAAGATTTTGAGTGAGGAACAACTTTTTTGGAAAGGAAAGAAAAAGTGTAGTGTTCTCTGAATTTTTTCTGGAGCTGTATATATAGCAGCCATGTGCAAACATAGGAACATTGAAGTGATATAGGTAAACAGAGGCTACTATTACAAGAAACACAACCCTTAATGACTGCATGTCTGTGTGTTTTGTAAGTGGACCCATGGAGGTTTCCCCTCTTTTTCCTTTAGCAGCTATGTGTTTATCCTAGTGTCTAGGTTGTAATCACCCAGAAGAGAATATTTACTGATTTTTTTCCCCCATGTCTTCAATTAGGGCTTATTTTGGTCAGGTGTATCCCTTGGTAAACCTTTTGGCCTGATTTGGCCAGTATACGATATCAATATTAGACACAATTTTGCCCTGTACGTTCCGAGGCCACATCATGCCATGATCAAAATATATTCCTGAACTCTTCTGGAAAACAGTGTTGACGCATCTGTTTACAGATCCATTTCTAAGGCTCTGAGGTTCCACTGAACCACAGTCCGAACCATATTGTCTAAATGGAGAAAGTTTGGGATGGTACTGAATGTTTCCAAGAGTCACTATCCTGCCAAAATCTCTCAGAGAACGAAGCATAAAATAATCCAGGACAAAATCCAGGGATCTTCAGACTTCTTTCCCCTCACCAAAGGTCAGTGTTCATGACTCTACCATCAGAAAGACACTGTGCTACAAAATGTAATTCACGGCAAAGTAGCAAGTTGGAAACCACCGGTCACTATGAAGAATATTAATGGCCATCCCAAGTTTGGCAAGTTCTGGACCAAGGTCAGATTAGTGAACAGTGGAACTTTTTTAACAACATGAAAGCCTTTTTATGCCTGACATGAACCAGAGACTGTATTCCACATTATTTTGGGATGTCTTGCTGCATCAGGATGTTAACAACTTCCTATCATTAAAAGAATCACACTGTAGAAAATGATTCGCCAGCTAGGAAAAATATTACCCCAAAAGTTGATGACATTTAACAAATAATAATCTCTTTAAGTATTTGTGAATATTACCAACAACTTAAAAATATGATGTCATAATTACATGCTACATCTGTCATGTCTTTCTGGGCATAATGTTTTCGTGAAATAGAAATATGATTTTATTTAGTTAAATATATTATGATCTCCCAACAACTTGCCACGTAGCCATGTTCTTAGAGGATTGTGGGTATTTCAACATTTGTAGATTTTGGGATTATTTTAATGTTCTACACATTTTTGATGAAAGACACATTGGGCACATTGTTTTTCACAGTGCATGAAGAACAAAAATTCCTCCAATGCACTGTGTGAGGATGATCAATAACTGCCGGAAGCGTTTGTTTCTAGTAATTTCTGCTAGAAGTGGCTTAACCAGTTTGTGAGTCTTATGGTAGTAATTACTTTTTCACGTGGGGAAATTGGCTGTTGCATAACTAACTTTGATAAATAAATTAAATAATTTAGCAACATGTTGTGCTGTTGGTTCCCTCTTATCTCTTACCTTTTTTATAAGACTGTATTTTTGTTGATTTTACAATGTTTAGTGCTGACCCCTGTCACAATATTGATCCACGTCTCATGGCATAGTATAACAAGCAAAGGAACCAGGCAAGCTTAGTTCAGCTGGCCCGCGATTAAAAGGGATGTTGCTCAAACAAGATTCAAACCATGATCTCCCATGTGACAGGCTGTGACTTTAACCACTATGCCAAAAAGCTATACTGTACGTAAGCCGAGTGCCTGTATAGCATCTCGACATTAGACAATTTTGTCACACATTAATCACGCCAAATTTGAATATTTCGTGAGACACCATAATGCGTTGTGTTAAATTGACTAACGTTTATTATTAAGTTTACGCCCACCACAAAAGGCATCTATGAACTGAATGGCTTTTGCCACTGGCCATTTCAACAGTTTATTATCCAGTAATAGGCTTACTATTATCTACTATCT
Organism: Esox niger; assembly: GCA_016801105.1. Classification (NCBI taxonomy): domain Eukaryota; kingdom Metazoa; phylum Chordata; class Actinopteri; order Esociformes; family Esocidae; genus Esox; species Esox niger. The sequence continues at coordinate 7,504 of JACXGJ010003797.1, read as the reverse complement.
TACTACTTGGAATAGTCATAAGGATTAAGCAATGGGAGACCGTTGCTAACCACTACACTATTTAACAAGGGGTAGTCAGTCAGTCATTCACTCACTCACTCAGTAAGAGACAATTGCTCTTCTTGGCTGGCTGCTTATGCGATCCGGCAACTAGTGAGTTGGCTCGTACTAAAAATATGAGGTAATGTTGGGCATCCTTATGCCCTATTCAGTTGATGATAGACCTTAGACACATTGAAAACATGTGGTAGCAGTTGCCTCAGGATAGCGGTTCAGAAGCCTATGGTCTTAGCTTAGTGACAGAGTAGCCCTGCAGCTAAATCATGAATCAGGCCGTGGTTGCAGTGTGTGGCAAGATCTTTGTCCTCACAAGCATTAGGTTTTTGAGTGTATTGCAATCCCTGCCAGGTAACTCTTTTAGGACGAGGTCAATCATCACACGCTGATTTAAAAGAGACCGCTCTGGATAACATTCCCCAGTTTATATTGGGTGAGCAGACAGGTTGTTTTAAGGTTGTGTGTGTGTGTGTGTGTGTGTGTGTGTGTGTGTGTGTGTGTGTGTGTGTGTGTCGGCACCCTGCAGTCTGATCTGTTGATAAGATATTAGATGGCCCTGGCACACTCTCGTACACACACACTCTCAAACAGCTAATCAAGTCTTCGTAGGCCTTTTAGTATTATTTTTCCTTACATCAAAGGGATAGTGTGATTTGTTGGCAGGAAAGCACTTTTTCTACTTCCCCTGAATCCAATTAACTAATGGATATCTTAATGTCTCTGCGAGCAGTTTTTGAAGGAAGTAAAGGGAAAAGGTTTCCGAGCCGTTGCTAACCAGTGTGAGTGTAATGAGTGGTAGTCTTGTTGAACTATGAGCAGGCTGACTCAGTGGTCAATGGGTGGCTGGATAACGCTTTGTGTAGGTACCTGTAAGTAGATAGCAACTATCAGAGCCTCCAGTAAACCCTTGTTGCAGTGCATTTAACCAGTCATCTAACACAGATCATCCAGCTGGCAGGTCCATGCCAGTCCTTTGTTCTTCGTGGCCTTTTATAAACTGGGTAGTTTGGCTGTGAGTGTCAGTTGTATGTGTCTGTATCAGACAATATACTGAGAGTTTCCTGTTCTGTTTGTGTTGAAACCATCAGGTTGTAGTCGCAGTTGGGCACCTCAAAGGTTTGGGGTACGGTAGTCGCAGATGGGCACCTCAAAGGTTTGGGGTACGGTAGTCGCAGTTGGGCACCTCAAAGGTTTGGGGTACGGTAGTCGCAGTTAGGCACCTCAAAGGTTTGGGGTACGGTAGTCGCAGTTGGGCACCTCAGAGGTTTGGGGTACGGTAGTCGCAGTTGGGCACCTCAGAGGTTTGGGGTACGGTAGTCGCAGTTGGGCACCTCAGAGGTTTGGGGTACGGTCTTAGTCAGCTGTTTTGGCATCCTTTCCCTTCATGCAAGTAATGAACTGTTTCTTCTCAGAATCCACTCCTGATGTGTGTTACTGCTCTCTGTATTTTTGGTACAAAATATTTTGTACTGTATTATGAATTTCTTTGGTTTAAAGTTGAAACCCAAAAAATAATCAACTAAACTTTTGATTATTGTACAAAGATATCGTAAAATCCCAGACAATATAACTGACACCTAGAAGTAGTCAAACATTGTGACGCTTCAGGCAGGTGATCCTCTAACTTTTGAATTGAACTCACCTGTGGTGAGTTTGAAATGGCTGCAATTAATTATTTTGCATGGATGTGATGGCTAGATCTGACAGTATGTCCCTATTGACACTTCAAGTAGTAATAGACTGGCAGGACATTGGCCATTGTCTAATGCAGTGCTTCTTTCAGCAGGCATTTAGGTCCCGACCCAAATTGAGTTGAAGACATGTAAATGGTGGTTTGCGAGGTACTAGAGACATTTTAAAATGTCATGATTTGCTGGAATTGATTTAACCACTTGAAAATGTATTTGACACCTTAAAGCTGTGCTCTGTTTATTGTGCTCTCAGTTCCACATCATGGATTTGCACAAACATTTTGGAACATCGAGGATCATTCACAATGTGTTTTCTGCTGTGAAGTTCTGAAAAACGAGTCGCTCAAAACGAGGGCTGGGTACCAAAACCTGGCGCCAGTTGGCGCTGGTTCCTAAATGCCCCGATTGTAATAGTCTCAATAAGCAGGCAGTTTTCGGTGCCTCTAAAATGTGTCGATTGATTGGTTTAAGTATCGGTAAGGGTCTGCGTTTGGGCACAGACTTTTTTTTGACTTGGCACCTGAATAACAAAATAAATAATGAGGTGCACTATTCAATTGTTTTTGTAGGCGAGACTGAATATTTAAAAATGTCTTATTTTCGGTCTATACATTTGTATTGCTGTTAAGAATGCAAATTTACACCAAGCACTATAGATAAAAAAATAATTAAAACATTTCATATAATTTACTGTTCGATTTTAGTCTTGTTGTGCATCAATTCTTTGAATCTCTCTATAGTCACATTTACCATCATCCTTAATAGCACTGTTGTGTGTATCTTGCCATTGGTGTGTATACCAATACTTCTATTGAACCCTCAAGTACCGATTCTATTAGATTTTGGTTGGGTAATGATAATACACCATATAACATTTTCATCAATAAAAAAGTTCAACGCCCTCTTTTGTATTAATCAAAATGTGGGGAAATCTTTTACATATTGCATTATAGTTGTTTATTCCATATTGCAGATTAATACAAAATGGGTTTTTTATTACATAATAAAGTAAAAATGTATTACATTTTGGCAAGTTATTCCATAACGCAGTGTAATATATCCATTTAGATTTTGTAACCTAATACATCCCATAATATATATATATATATATATATATATATATATATATGTGTGGACAGAGCGGTGTAGGTTGTTTGGCAACCTTTGAGCACCAAGTTTTTTTTCTTCAAGTTGCAAGTAAAATCAGAATGACTTGAGCTGAACTGAACGTAAAAGCCTTTGAAGATAAAAAAGATTGGTATATGCTCAGTGCTTCATTACAGAGGTTTAAAAGAAGCCTTTGAACCAGTAACAGACTTAAAAATGAATGTGAAGAGTTTACTAAAATATGGAAATACTACATGTCATTTTTCAAAAGTAATAGCTGCAGGCACCTGTAGATTTGATTGACACGCTCGTTAAAGATGAACCCCAAAGGCTCTAAAGTAAGCATTTACTTAGCAGTGCTACTGTTTATTGCTATAGACAGCGTTTACATAACATTGCTAGTGTTCACTGCAATAGGCAGCAGTTATGTAGTAGTGCTACTGTTTATTGCTATAGACAGCATTTACATAACATTACTAATGCATTGGGCATGTAAATGTAGTTGCAGATTAGATAAATACATTTATTTGATGTGAATGATTTAAGCTATATGGTCTGGATTCAATATAAAAACAGGTGCATGAAATAATGAACAGAATTTGGATATAAAGGTTTTCTTAGAAGATGAGCCACACAATTTGTATGTAGTTTTACAAAAATGTTTCTTACTAACTGACCGAGAGGAGAAATGAAAATGCTTGTGATTTGTATTAGGTTTTCCACGTCGGTTGCAGACCACTGAGATCCTTTGTGGTTTTCTGGAAGACTGAGTTTCTTTAGCCCCTGGATAAATAATTCCCTATGCATGAATAAATGATAAAGCAGCAGTAAACTCTCTATTTATTAGGCTACACATTGAATTGGTCTATTTGGATCTTGCCTTCAAAGAGCAAAACATTTTTCCGTGGAGAACAAAAGCGAGCGTTTTTTTTTTTACAGTTTATTTGACACTGTCAAACAATGCAGGAAGTAGTGAAATACTTGTCTCGGGTCCAAAAACACTGTGGTCCGTTAAGTCTAATTAATTACAGTAAACCAATAAAATAATTTATAATGCAGTTTTTGAAATACAATTCAAGTATCCAATTCCGTTCAGGTAGATTCCTGTTTCAGTCCTATTTCTTCCATTCGCTGCATATTGAAATACTTCCCATGGTGTATAGTGGGTGTGTTGACCGGTGGTCAACAGTGAGTGGAGACTGCTTTAAAAGGTATATTGAAGCAGTCTGACTGGAGTTCTGCTGGACTGGGACAGAATCTGAGAACGTTAGCTACCTTCATTTAATTTTTAGGAGAATTTCTCTAACAGCTATGCTTGTGAAGTTCTTGTAGCAAATCAGTGAAAGTGAGGTGGTTTTGAAAGGATATTTTTGACTCTGGTTACGATTTAATGTAATCTTTGTTTGTAATACACTAGATAGGTATGCTTACAACACATTCTTACCCTGGGAGCAATTACGAGTGACTGTCTTGCTCACGACCAGAACGACAGGGTTAGGATTATGTCGAGGGTTAGGATTATGTCGAGGGTTAGTATGATGTCGAGGGTTAGGATGATGTCGAGGGTCAGTATGATGTCGAGGGTCAGTATGATGTCGAGGGTCAGTATGATGTCGAGGGTCAGTATGATGTCGAGGGTCAGTATGATGTCGAGGGTCAGGATGATGTCGAGGGTCAGTAGGATGTCGAGGGTCAGTAGGATGTCGAGGGTCAGTAGGATGTCGAGGGTCAGTAGGATGTCGAGGGTCAGTAGGATGTCGAGGGTCAGGATGATGTCGAGGGTTGTGTTTTGGTTCAGGATTAAGATTATGTTCATGGAAACGGTTAGGTCTGGTTGTAAGAGGAAACCTATTTTTAACGTGGGAAATTTGCGGTACCCAATAGGTCTTTACGAGGATAGTAACACACACAACTCACGTGTGTTTGTATCAGTTCTGCCTTTCCACCATGGCTTATTTTGTCATTTTCTATGACCCCAAGGGGAACACAACAGAATCAGTGGAGCGTCCAAAGGATGTGAACTGTTTTCATGTTGCAGTCGTCACTCTGCTTAGCCAGTAGCTCTTCTACTGCCCAGCGTTTGGAGCTGGAGGTCCTCATCACAACACACGTTAGTGTCGTCCTTCTGAATGTCAAATGTTCACCTTTTCAGTGCCTCCATCTCAAGCCAACTGTGGAGCACATTCTTAACATTTATTCCATTTGCATAAACCCAAATCCTAATATTCAATGATTTGAGGTCAAGGTGAATGTATACAGAATATAAATTAAGAATATATTCAGTTAGGATTCCTTCTTTACAGCAGTTGGATGTTTAGGCTTAAAACACTTGAGTTCATCTTAATGAGAATAAGAATATTCTAAGTTGTGCCGATTCATCATAACTCTTCTTTCAGCAGCACGCACACACGCAGACACACACACACACACACACACCTTTAAAACCAGCTTGTTCATCACACTGATATTATGCGTGTTCCAAATGGCATTCTATTCTCTATACAACACACTGCTTTGCCCAGAGCACCATGCTATTACACACTAGTGTGTAGGATGCCTGTTGTCACTCTTTAGCCTATTGAAGAGAGGAGCAGAGAGGAGCAGAGAGGAGCTCAGGGACATTCTTTCTCCTTCGAAGAAGCTGCTGCCCTAAAGAGCCTGTTATCTTTTCTTTGATGTGTGAGATGGAGAAGTTTCTGTGTTAATTCACCTTTATTCAACCGGAGGGGAAGGCTCAAGAGACTGGAGGAACAGAATGGGAGTGGAGGGAGGAAGGGAGGGGGGGGATTGTGGGTGTGCGTGCGTGCGTCTGGGGGTGCGTGCGTCTGGGGGTGCGTGCGTGCGGGTGTGCGTATGTGAGTGAGTGCGTGCGTGGGATTGTGTGTGTTTGGGTGAGTTAGGGAGGGCGGGAGTTAGGGAGGGCGGGAGTTAGGGAGGGCGGGAGTTAGGGAGGGCGGGAGTTAGGGAGGGCGGGAGTTAGGGAGGGCGGGACAGAGGGAGGTTAGAGTGTGTAAGAGAAGGGAAGGACAACCAATGAAAACGGGGTCAGGTCATGGCCAGTTGAACTGAGAAAGAGAACAGAGATGTAAGGGGGATGAATCCTGAGAGATAAAGGAATGAAAGCAGAGGTGGAGAGGATTTGGAGTGAGTGAGTGGAGAAGGGACAGAAATAAAAGTTTGGGAAAGAGGAACAGGAGTTGAGAGGGTAAAACCGAGATGAAAGGGCAGTTGGGTGGGTGGTAGAGAAGAAGTGGGTGGAGAGAAAAGGCAAGGGAGAGAAGAGATACGAGAGGGGGTGGAGTGAGAAGAGATATGAGAGGGGGTGGAGTGAGGAGAGAAGAGATACGAGGGGGTGGAGTGAGGAGAGAAGAGATACGAGAGGGGGTGGAGTGGGGAGAGAAGAGATACGAGAGGGGGTGGAGTGGGGAGAGAAGAGATACGAGAGGGGGTGGAGTGAGGAGAGAAGAGATAGGAGAGGGGGTGGAGTGAGAAGAGATAGGAGAGGGGGTGGGTGGGTGGGTGGATGCAGTGTCTCCATGATGACAACAGATGAAAGTGGTGATGAGGAAGATAGAAGGCCTCATGTATTATTCACAGGTCCAGACAACGCTGTTAGTAATTCAGTCCGGTTCTTATCCATTGTGGGCTGTAGTAAGTGGCATCATGAGGTTGATTTACTGTGACACACGTGGTCCAGACCTGACCGTCGAACCGGTCAACCTGGACTGGTGGATGTGCTTGGCTTGGTTCACTTCACGCATTTCAACTAGCCTGGAGGACTACCTCACGCATTTCAACTAGCCTGGAGGACTACCTTCTACAGGGAGGGAACCAAGTTGGTGTCCAGACAATCGAGCGATTTTGAATGCGCAAGACAGGAGGGCAGATCTCCAGGAAGAAGGTTGTGGACTTTTCCATGAGGGTTATGCAGATCATTGGGCATTATTCCATGGACTTCGCTGGTTTGTGGACCTGTATTTCAGAAACGCTGTGTTCGCCGACCGTGTCATCCAGGGAGTCTCACAGAAGCAATAAGCAGAAGTTGCTCATGAATGTTCTGTGCTGGTGGTCTGAACATGTGTTAGTGGTGGTTTATGAGAAACTGGTACTGTAACAATTCATTCAGAGAGGTTTCTGTAAATCATCAACTCATCACCATTCTCGGCATCCAGCGAAGTGATCAAATAAAGAATTCTCTAACTGGTGATTAATGAACAGTAGAATCAATGCTGAACGATGCTGGCGTTTATTTGAAGGATCTTCTGGCAACTGGAAATGGCTTGTTAATGATGGCTGCTAATCTGCGACAAGTCAGTGATTTCCCGCTGTTACATTGTAATGACTAACAGGCAAATGCACAGCGAGAAGTGACACCCCATCAATTCCTTCCAGTGGCCAATGAGCTTAACTTGCCCCCCCAAAAATATTATCTATGTAGTGCATTATTTTGCCTGCCGTTCCTGCCCTACTGACACACTCCTGCCCTACTGACACGCTCCTGCCCTACAGACCTACAGACACGCTCCTCCCCTACAGCCCTACAGACACTTTCCTGCCCCCAAGACCTACAGACACGCTCCTGCCCTACAGACACGCTCCTGCCCTACAGCCCTACAGACACGCTCCTCCCCTACAGCCCTACAGACACT
>JACXGJ010003796.1:0-50565 GCA_016801105.1 Esox niger | reverse complement strand
GGCCACTAGTGTATTTTAGTGAATGGTCTTTACAGCTAGCCATCTGATTTATGTATGGCGTTCCATACCGAAATGCGTTAGTTTTTAGTGCTAAGGCATAGTGCCCACAGTGAAAGCCAATGATGAGTCCATATTGTGTCTTACGGTTATAATTTCTCTTTTCCCTGAAATAATCTGGCACTAGATTCTTCCATGTATTGGGTCACCGTGTAGGCTCTGCTGCTGCAGGCTCAGAAATGTTTCAGGTAATGCGTGTGGAACGTTTCAGTAGCAATATGATTAATTTTAGTAGCTCAAAACTTTTTTTTATCCATGACATACAAACAAATGAAATGTAATGTTGACATTTTCTTAAGTGGTGTTCTAAATAGCCAACTCTGGCATTTTGTAATATAGTAATTTTTTTTCAGAAATTGTCGAATTTTACCAGATTATTTATAACACATTCATAAATGGTACACAACTATACAATATAAGCAGCACAGATATACATTTCTTTGGTCTAAGTAGGCAAGTTGTTTTTGTCTTTGAAAGTGGTAATCCATCCAAAGTAACAATTGGTCTCCTGTGAGTTTAAGGAAATCGTGTAGTAACAGGTCATTTATCTTGCTGGAGATGGATCATGGATAATGGCACAGTGTATTTATATAAAGTTTTTAAAACAATCTGCACTCAATGTCCTAATCAGCCATTATATGGAAATACTTGTCTATCCACAGATGTTGTCATATTTTAATATTGTTCAAATTTCCTAAAAGTACGCAGCATTATTGTCTTCTTTTACCTACCAGGGCATAAAGCTGTGTCCTGATTTACACATCTAGAAAAGTGAACTTTTAAGAAGAGGTCTTGGAAGGGGTGGAAAGATGGTATTCGTTTTTGTAAATACATCTAGTTATTAGGAAATGTAATTCTATTTTATGTTTAGAATGCTGTCCTTCAAATCTTTGATCAGACTACTCTCATTATCATTACGACCTAGCCTAAATATACTTTTTTATTTCAAGAAAGCAAACATGGCTAGACCTAGTTGCGCAATTACAGAAGACATTAATTTTGTACATTAGCTGTAATAGTTTTGCAATTTAGGTCATTGGGTTCATTGTTCTGCTGCATTTAAAAGCACTACCCAGTGCAATTTGAAGCCTTTGTGTGTATCTGAGCAGATGTTTCTGTCCACTCCAGGATATATCATGCTCCTGTCTTAAGCAGTCACATCATTAATCTAGATACATTTGTTAGTTCCAGTGGCAGTTAATCATGCCCCACCAGTAACACTGCCTCTACCATGTCATGGGCAGTTCCTTTCTTTTCTTTCTGCGCTTTTCAGTTTCGGTCACTAGACATTATTTTTACACAGGAGCAATTAGTGGTAACTGTCTTGATATGATGAAGCCAAAAACTCTTATTCAACATGAATAAACATTTAAGATGGAAAAAGGATGTGTCAGCCTTAACGCCTTCATGTTCAGAAAATAATTTGTTTTGGTTACTGCGCTCAGGTGCTAGAGCAATTTGCACCTCTTGCAGATGAGTCCCGATTGGCATTCATTGTGTTCACAATTGCTGTGCGTCGTAGTGAATGCGATGTAGTAGTTACGTATTAGAAGTACCTTGTGGATTTGTACAAATGTTTTTCTGTTATCAGAGGCTCAGAGATTGTCTAGTGACTGAGAAAGCCTTACTGGTAAATGCTTTGCACTAGCCATGTCTGGTCAACAAAACCCAGGATGAGTAGAGTTAGCAATCAAATATAAGACAGTATGACCCCACCTTAACCTACAGTAAGTGAAATGATTTAACACCTGGTAAAAGAATGGCATTCTTACTCTCCAGTTCCCTTACGGCAGTGCAAGAACAATGGCATTTTTTAAAGAATACAGTATAAACAACACTATGTAAATCTATGCATTTACATATGTAATTCACTCGGGATAAATGCGTCTGCTATAAGATTTAAATATAAAAAGTTGCAAGGACAGTATTTGCAATTTTTTTTAATCAAGTGGGGTGGTTACAATTAGATACATGAAAGTATCCTTAATAATAAAAAAACATGGTAGCAAAAAGGTTTCTTTTGAACATTATGACTGTTTCCATTTAGAATTAAAATATATTTTGTGAGTTTTCCTTAATGAGTTTTACTGAATTGGTATCTTCCTGGCCTTAATTAACATTGTCAGATTCTTTGTTAATGGAGCAGAAACTAACGTCATGCAGTAGCTAGCTTAAACAGACCAAAATCCTCCCCCGTCAGTCAAGCTAAGTGGTGAAAAAAGTTCCATAGTCTCGAAAGAGACAATACATGCAGCCAAAATAGATTCACTCACTGGCTGCACCTGAGAAATTGTGGTAACCAGAGACCGCAATATCAAGATTACAGAATCCAGTTTTTCTGTGCTTCTAAGAGGCCTAAACATTGCCATCAAGCACAAGTAACACGTTTTCTATTTCCCTTCTAATTATTGTTTTGGCGCAACATTCTTGCTTAACCATCAAGCCATAGAGCTTAATAGTGGTTACTTAGAGATGGAAAGTCATGCCAATATTGCTAATTTAAATGTTCCTAATAAAAAAATATTTACAGGATATGAAATGCTAAATTGTGAACCCACCACTTTAATCAGCAAGCTAAAGCAAATTATGTTACTGAGAACTAGCTGGATAGAGGCAAACAAACTGCTTGTTTTATTTAACATTATGTTGTAGATTCCCCTAAATTGTGGTTGAGTACATGGAAACAAATCTCTAGATCAAGGGTGTCAAACCGGTTCCACGGAGGGCCGAGTGTCTGCAGGTTTTTGGTTTTTCCTATAAATTGGTTCCCAGTTCAGACCTAAACAACCAGGTGAGGGTAGAAACTAACCAATGAGTGACCTAATTAATCAATCAAATACAAGGTGAGAGTAAAAACCTGCAGACACTCGGCCCTCCATGGAACTGGTTTGACACCCCTGCTCTAGATCAAAATGTCCACTATGCTTTGGATCAGCTGTGTATAGCAGCAGGTGACACGAAGGGTTTACTGCCATAGGTGAATTAGAATTTTGTGATAGAAAAAGATCCATCTAGTTCCTGTTTTGGGTTCATAAAATTCCACAAGTTACAGAATTCATAGCATGTAATCCAGCCTCAAATAAATATGGCGAACACTACCCAGAGCTTGAGGACCCTCCCATATCCTTCAGGTCTCCCGTTTAGGAAGACTAAGGCTTTCCAGTTAAAGCTGCACTAGATAGGATTTGTTCAATAAAAGAAAAACTCAACCTTCGTGCCCTATAAAATATTGTGTAAGCTAATAAGGCCCTTTTAAGTGTTCCTTAGCAGCACAGACGGTTCCGTGCCAGAAATATTTCTATTTTACATTTTTGCTGCCCACAGGGAGCTACGTTCACTTACTGTAAGAAACTACAATGGCAGCTAGAAACCAGGAGGCCAAGCTGCCAATCCCTCCCTTGTATACAGCAGCATACACTACAAAACTGCAAAGAAGCAAAAGACTTACACCATGACACCTACAGCGTCAAAGCAGAACATTTTGTACAGCTACGTAATTACTGAGAATGCATTGATTCCCCGCAGATGCTGCTTTTTATGAAATGGAGAGAAACATTTTCACTAAACAAATTGTGTCAAGTAGCTACATATATAGACTACCAATTATTGGCTAGCAAGCAGCTTGCTAACATAACCATATTGTTTTTAAACTTAATAGACTTCATCCCACTATGAGTCCCATTTCTCTTGAAAACGTTGTGAAAGCCGGTTACATAACATGGGCTTTATTACAAGCTCTTTATATTGTTTAGTTCCTAATTTCAGTTATTTGCATTCATTAGTTAGCATTAAACACTGCAAATTAATTAAATTTTTCTATTCCTAAACCTGTTTTTGTGATCTCAGCTGGTGGTCTCATTGAATGTGCCTCTCAGTACTATCCTGACTGTTTAATGTTGAAATAAGTTCCAAGCTTTTAATTTTCGAGGGAAGTTCTATTATTATTGGCTGTCAAACGTAATACAACTTGAGAAGTAGCCCACTATGGGACCACTTTACGTTTTAAGAATTCAACAAATGTTGCAAATGCAGAATAAATTGTCAACGCAGAACTATAATGCAAGAGCATGTAAAGTGAATGGATTGTAGCCATGACGACAGATGATAAATTGTGCTCAATCCGGTTAAGTTAATATAATACAAATTTGTGTTCAATGAGTTGAGTTTTTGCCACACCGTGTTTTGGATCACAGGCAAAGCACGCATTATGAATTATTCAGTGTAAATATGGCAATAACCTTAAGCATCTACATTATGGTAGATCTTAAATAAAACAGTTTACGGTTATATTGTGACTGTTTCTGGTGGATTTTCCAAGTATGCATCCATCCATGTGTTTTGGGTCGGGCTAGATAAAAAATATTTGCTGGCTGCAACATACAGTAGTTAACGTTATAGTAAGCCTGAACTAAATCTGTATATGGTTATATTGTGACATTTTCTGACATGGAAAAGTTCATCTACAGTCTCGCTAGCAATTGCTTAAGTCTTATGAATATTCCTAAGAAGATAGTAGATGCTAGTAATCGACTATCATGAAGGTTCATTTAATAAGAAATGTTAAGTCATGTTAACTCTGCTCAATGTTGTCTAGCAACTGCTGAAACGTGTACATTTCAAAACAAGTTATTGTGTTGGAGGTAAACTTGGTAATAAACGTTGGCCAGTTTAACTGTATTAATATCATTCATGAATGGCCAATTATCTGTTGAAACAGCCTGTGGCAAATGAGGATTTGTTCAGAGTAGACAAGGGCAAAACTTTCTAATGTGGGGTGGCTGAACTAGGCTTGCCTGGTTTCTTGAAAGGGCTATCTTGAATGCAATGCTGAATATAATGTTAACATCAAGTTTTTCACCAAACCAATGATCTACTTGAGCAGGTTGAGTTTGTGTATAGTTGAGCATCTTCGGCTAGCAAATTATTCATAATTTTACTGATGAATTGACTCATTAGTGTCAAACTGGTGAGTTCTATATTTCTCCACAGCAGAAACATTGAGGTATTTATATGCACAATTTCTGTTAACATTTGCAGTTTCAGTCAAGTCTCTCAATCAGCGTCATGATAATCTGGAATGCTTTTCATATCTGATAGAATTCAAGAACAGGTGTTCATATTGCATGTCACTACTTTTCAAGAGAGCCTTTTCTAAGAAAAACATGTTCTGGTGCATTCTTTTTTTCTTTTTGCAGAAATGCCATGATAGTTCACAACTATCATGTGACTTAATAATAAACTAATATACAAAGTGTAAATACAAATATAGGGAATTAGGTTTTATCCCAAGTAAGGGAGTTCAAGTATCTCGGGGTCTTGTTCACGAGTGAGGGGGAAAAGTTGAGCTGGAGATTGGCCGGAGAATCGGAGCAGCGGGAGCAGTATTGCATTCTCTTTACCGCACCGTTGTGACGAAAAGAGAGCTGAGCCGGAAGGCAAAGCTCTCGATATACCGGTCAATTTTCGATAATGAAGGGGCTGGACATGCTGATATACTGAATTCTTATTGGTCTGCCAAGTCACCGGCTTCTGTCTTAACCCAACTACTTTGTCAAGAATCATCACGACCCCAGGATTTTCAAACATTTATTACTGCAAACGTGACGAGCTGTCAGCCACATCATTGCCTTGAATTTAGCTGGCATTGTCAACATATGAGTGGGAAGAGAATATTTTCTGGAGGACAGTGATGCAATCACCCTTTCTGACTCTGAAGATGAATCGGACAACGATAAAGAAATCACAGACTTGGATAGTGTTCATGACTTTGTCAGAGAACGAGACATTGCACATGCTGGCTCGTCTTGCCCACCCTGGCTCGACATGCTGTCTCGTCTTGTATAAAGCAACGTTCACAGATTCCTTCGAGTATTGAACACCTTGAATGTGAACTGTAGTGAAAACAGTGTTGTAAATGAAGTCAACAGACCAAAAACAAACGACGGGGCTGTTTTGTAATCATAGGACATTCTGCTGTGAATCATTCCTACATGTGTATGGGTAAGTATAATGTTTGCTAACTAGCTACACAATTCCTTTGTTTATTTTCAGAAAGTCATCGAAGTTGTTTGAATTGCTGGTTATCTAGCTACAGCTGCTGGTGTTACTGTTAACGTTAGCCAGCTAGGTAATGATGCTAACTGGGTAGCTAGCGTTACATGATGATTAGCTGTACTTCAGTAAATGATACTGTAACAATGAAGATGGCTATTTGTGTTTGAGGGGAGTAGTGATTATGCCCTGATTTTGTGTCTACATTGTTCACAAAAGTGAATAAGTCACATTAATTATTAGCTACCTGATTTACCCATCATTCGTCAAGGTGTGTGTTATGACCAGCTATTATGTTTACATAGTCCACACAAAAGTAAGACACTTCATTTGATAATTAGCTAACAAATTGAGCGGTCATTCATCAGTCTGTGTGATTATGACCGGCTATAATGGGTAGACACATTTTTTTTCTCCTATTTAGTAATCGTGTTTAGCAGTTAACTGGGTAAGCCTACTCTTTGTCCTTAACTGCCTTTCTCTTGAGAGTTTCTTTCAGCACCAGCAGAAAACACCTGACCTTTCTGTACTACAAGGAGAATGGTATATTGCTCCCCACAGAAATCAGACCCAGAAAGCACAAGTTGCACATGAAGATCCCCTTGCTAGAAAACCCAGACCATGAGTACAGTAAGAATGCTAATCAGCTCCGTGGCTGACCTCTTGCGCTCTCAAACGATCTGCACTTACAATGCTGCTACTATTTATTATGAAACCTGCTGCTAAGCCACTTTACCTTTCACTGTACTGTTTATACCTGATGTATCAAATGCATGTGAATAAACTGTCATTCTATTTGGTTTGATATAGTATGTGTTTATTAGTGACCCAACAAGACCACTTTAGCACAAGGTCAGAATGTTCCGATTTGAATACTTCACCCCATCCAGCTATTTTAAGGCGTAATGGTGTGTGAACTATGCTGAATGGGTATAACAAAAAACAGCTCTGGCAAGTGTGAAAACATTTTAATCCTGTTAACTCAGAACTAGGTAGGGCAGATTATCAACTTTTCAAGCTGCCCATCTTTCCCATAAATTGAACTGTATTGCACACCTTTACAAAGATCTGAATCTGGACCTTTATGAAATGTAAAAAAAACATTTTGCGATAGGAACTCGTTCCTGAAATCTGTCACCTTATGATAACCCTTTATTTTGCAAGTTTTTATTTGTTTTATAACCATTGCCTACCGCTGTTTCAAAGAACACATTGTAAAAGGATAAGAAACACTGAAACAACTTAAGTTCATTTTAAATAATACTCATATAATTCTAATTTCTAGGCTAGATTATTCAATTTTCAAAATGGTTTGTTGCGGTCCTAGCTTTCGCCATCTTTCAAAAAAAAAATTTGGGGTCTACATGCTGCATCGCGTGTAGACACAACTAATTGATAATGACATTCATTGCCAACCATTTTTATTATTGACCTCATGGAATTTTATCGATTTGTTGTTGCAACCATAGCCTTGACTACCTCTTCATATGCTGTGGTACAGTTGTTTCTAGTTGACACATTTAGGGCAGTTTGTAGACCAATTTAAGCCTAGTCCTGGCATAATTAATAATAAAGCTCAATGCAAATCTACATTGCACTAGATATTTTTTTAGTCCAGGACTAAGCCTTTAGTGTTTTACAAAATTTTTGTCTGGTTATAGTAGGTCTCATAAAAGTACCCCCAAGTGAAAACACAGTATACTTGGTGTATTTTTGTTGTGCTTTAGTATACTCTTAATACATAATTAGAAAGACAATTTTAGTCCACCTTAACCTTACCCCTGTTGTATTTCAAATATACTACATATTTGCAATATCTTCTGAGTAGAGCTGCACGATTTCGATAAATTATTGATTTGTGATTTCTTTGACAAATATTGCAATTTTCAAACATGGATGTAAACAGTGTAGATAATATCACTTAAAAATAGAGATCATAGCCTACATAATATAGTATTATACTGAAATACAAATTAAAATTCTGTGTTTTCTATTTTACACTTATTACCCATTTGAAGGTAAAGCCATTTAATGCAAAGGTGTAAGCTTTGTTTGTGCATTCTTAACCCTTGAGGTATATTTTCCCCCATGTTAAGTATATTTGTAGGCACCAACAATGAAATTGAAACTTTTAATAACCGTGTTGTTTATATGGGACTATCTCTTGCTGCCACTTGCTAACTCGAACTAGCTATGAAAAAACATCAGCCTTTAAACAAAAATAGTCTAGGGGCCATATTCACAAACATTTTATCTTACCACTAGGATGACTCTTAAACAGCACTTAAAGTTCCTAGCTAAGAGTTTCCTCTTATAAACTATTCACCAATTGGCTTACTTTTACTAAGGAATGGGTGTGAAGTCTTATGCTAAGAGAAAGGGTGGGATTGACCCCGGTGGTAAGTATATGTTCCAAGAACAAGCATATTTACCATGCCCTCAGTGATTGGCTGAAAGGGAAGGAAAACAATTTATCACAGCATTACTAGAAAATGATGTCATTTTGCAATATTGAAATAAAGTGTCACTGATTAAACATGAAACCAAGAATGGTATACTGACTAGTCAAGATACATTTGGGCTCATAAGTTTGCATACCCTGGCAGAAAGGTTGGAATTGATTTTGAAAATATGTCTGATCACAAACTATTATTTCAGGATAGTGATCACATGAAGCCATTTATGATCACATAGTTGTTTGGCACCTTTTTTAAATCATTATGATAACAGAAATCACCCAAATGGCCCTGATCAAAAGTTTACATACCTTTGAATGTTTGGCCTTGTTACAAACACAGAAATGGCAAGGTGAAAATAACTATTAAAGTTGAATTTCCCACCCCTGTGGCTTTCTAAATTGCAATTACTGTCTGTGTATAAATAGCCAATACGTTTGTTGGCTCTCACGTGGATGCACTGAGCAGACTAGATACTGAGCCATGGGGTGCAGAAAAGAACTGTCAAAAGACCTGCGTAACAAAGTATGATGATTGAAAAGGATGGAAAAAGATATCCAAAGCCTTGCAAATGCCAGTGAGTACTGTTCAATCACTAACTAAGAAGAGGAAAATTCAGGGATCTCTTGATAATAAGTGAAGGTCAGGTTGACCAAGAAAGATTTCAGCCAAAACTGCTCAAAGAATTGTTCGGGATACAAAGAAAAACCCACAGGTAACCTCAGGGGAAATACAGGCAGCTCGGGAAAAAGACTGTGGTTGTTTCAAGGAGTACAGTACAGTGACACTTAAAAAAAAGAAATGGATGGTTGAGTTGCCAGAAAAAAGCTTTTACTGCGCCAATACCACAAAAAGCTTTGTTACAATATGGCTGACATCACCTTGACACACCACAGCTTCTGGCACACTGTAATTTGGAGTGATGACACAAATGGTGCTTTATGGGCACAACCATAAACGCTATGATTGGAGAAAGGTCTGCAAGGCCTATAGTGAACAGAATTCCATCCCCACTGTGAAGCATGGTATTGGCTCACTGATGTTTTGGGTGTGTGTGTGAGCTCTAAAGGGAATCATGTGACTATTGATGGAAAGATGAATGCATGTTATCAGAAAATACTGGCAGACCATTTGCATTCTTCCGCACGAAAGTTGCGCATGGGATGCTCTTGGAGTTTCCAGCACGACAGTTACCATAAGCACACGGCCAAGTTGACCTTCCATTGGTTACGGCAGAAAAAGGTTAACGTTCTGGAGTGGTCATCACATTTTACTGACCTTAATATCATCGAACCACTCAGGGGAGATCTCAATTGTGCGGTTCATGCAGGATGAAGTCAGACTTTGCAATGACCTTGAAGCATTTTGCCAAAACGAATGGGCAGCTATACCACCTGCAATAATTTGGGGCCTCAGACAACTGTCACAAAAGACTGCACGCTGTTATTGACGCTAAAGGGGACAATGCACAATATTAAGAACTAAGAGAATGCAGACTTTTGAACAGGGGTCAGTAAAAAAAATGTTATTTGTTGCCGTGTTCTGTTTTTGGATTGTGCCATTCTGTTATGACCTACAGTTGAATGTGAATCCCATAAGAAAGAATGCCCTGTTTCCACCAAAATATACCCAGATCTTTGAGTCCCAGGAATTTCTATTCACTGCACTACAGGGTACCTTCAGCCCATAGTTGCGTTTCCACCGTGGTTTAAACATCCGCAAAGATTAGATAATTTAGTCCGCTGACGTATGCTCTTACTCTGACGTATGCTCTTACTTTGACGTATGCACCATAAAAAGCCACCGACAGGCATCTTTATTATTTATGCGACACTGCCACCTCATAGCAACCATAGAGGAAATAAAAGATTTGTTGATCGAGATTTATTGGTTTGCAAATTTGGTCATTAAGTCAATGGCGGAGAAGAGATGAGCAGTAGTAGCAAAGCGGATTTGAAATGCCAGACGTGTTGCAATACCATTAAAGTGAACAGTGTTTACGAGTTATCACAGAGATTGATCATGAGATTACTGAGACAGATTTGTGCCGTTCTGCACAAAGAACAACAATTGTACGATTTTTTTAGTTGGCTGAAATAATCTCAATTGGGAATAATGTTATTGTAAACTTCATAAACTTATTTTTGGCACATTTTGTGTGTTTCAGATACGTGATTAGTACAGAAATGCGTTGTTTTTCCATCTGTTTGGGTACACGAACAATCCCTATTATTTATTTACTATTTTGCTCAATGTTTTATTTCCTCTATATTTGGGGTACAAATGTCTGATCACAGTCTCTAGAAAGTTTTAGCTACCTTTCAATCCAGGTGAACAAGGAAAAAAAGACATCACTGAAAATAGCCTACATCAGGGGTCACTAATTGGCAGACCCCGGGTGATGTAACATTTTCATTTCAACTGGCACAATTTTTATAGCCTTTACAGCACTGGTTTAGTGGCCTAGGAAACTCAGACCAATGTCATGCATTGTAAATCACCCCACATGATGCTACTCAACCAATCCAATCTGTGCATTCCGATAAGTGGCAAACTGTACTCAAGTGATGCGAACGCATGAGAGGAGAAAGTTAATCCGTTAGAGAATAGATATCTCAAATGGCATTCTAAAAAGAGAACAAAACGTAGACAGCGGAAACAGCTTTTAATAAGAAATGGACAGAATCATGTTTTGAAACAGTGGGGATCTGGGGGATCTATTGGGGGAAGATACCCACTCCAATCTGAATTGGTGGCACAGAATATCAACGATGTAAGAGCCCAATATGATCGATATTTTCCCTGGGGGAAAAACTTTCAGCTCACTTAACTTGCAGAGTATTTTCACGAACACCATAAAATGTAATTCTGTTTGTAAGCACAAATAACTCCACTACGCTGAGGACGGCTGCAGACATTTAAAAATTGCAGTTAAAAACGTACACAAGTAATCTCTATTGCTACTCGACCAATCAAAAATGTTCAGCACTGTAAGCACCGCAAACCCCACCCCAATAGTTCTGGTACTCTGGGAAAGTCCTACATTTTGGGGGTAAAATGTAGTTGCTCTGTTCTTGGTTCCAGACCTTGGTTCCTGCGGTGGAAACACAGTGTGTTCCTGTAATGGTTCCTGGTTCTTGGGTATAGTTCCTGTGGTGGAGACCTGGCTTTTATGACCTTTTTTTTTTTTTTTTTTTTTTTTTTTTTTTTTTTTTTTTTTTTTTTTTTTTTTTTTTTTTGCCTGCTCACTCATGTTTTCTTTACAAATTACCAATTCTCAAAGGATATGCAAACTTGTCAGCACAACTGTTCAGCCTATTGTCAGCCTCTTACATGTGTGACAGCTCATAAAGAAATGCACATTCGTCTTTTGATGGTGAAATAATTAGTGCAGTTGTGTCCCTACAATAGCACCAACTACGCCGGGTGGTCCAGCTATGGCTCTGAAGTCGGCTTTGTATCTTTCTAGTTGGCGAGTGAGGAAACCAAATAAATTGTTGGACGAAATGGGATCTGGATAGGATTTGATGTAATTCTCTACTGACAGATTGAGATATAAATAGATGTTCTGTGCTGCATTGCTGCTTTTTCCCTGTAGCCAAGTAGCACAGTGTTGTCACAACCTTGATCTCTGGTGTTACTGGGTTGTTTCTGTTTGTTGAAGTGGCTGCAACCATGACTAACTCTACAGTGATCATAATACCTTTGCAATTAAGGTTCACTGAACAAAAGTATAAACGCAACACTTGTTTTTGCCCCCATTCATCATGAGCTGAACTCAAATATCTAAGACGTTCTTTATGTACACAAAAGGCCTATTTCTCTCATATTGTTCACAAATCTGTGTTAATGAGCACTTTTGCCTAGATAATCCATCCACCTCACAGGTGTGCCTTAGGCTGGCCACAATAAAAGGCCCCTAAAATGTGCAGTTCCATCACACAGCACACTGCCACAAATGTCGGACGTTTTGAGGTAGCGTGCAATTGGCATGCTGACTACATGAATGTCCACCCGAGCTGTTTCCCATGAATTTAATGTTCATTTCTCTACCATAAGCCATCTACAAAGGCATTTCAGAGAATTTGGCAGTACATCCAACCGGCCTCACACCCCCAGCCCAGGTCCTCCACATCCAGCATCTTCACCTCCAAGATCGTCTCAGACCAGCCACCCGGACAGCTGCTGCAACAATCAGTTGGCATAACCAAAGAATTTCTGCTGTCCGGAACCATCTCAGGGAAGCTCATCTACATGCTCGTTGTCCTGATCAGGGTCTCGACCTGACTGCAGTTTATCGTTGTAACCAACTTGAGTGGGCAATTGCTCACATTCAATGGAGGCTGGCACTTTGGAGAGGTGCTTTCTTCGCGGATGAATCCCGGTTTTCACTGTACAGGGATGATGGCGTCGTGTGGGTGAGCGGTTTTCTGACGTCAACGTTGTGGATCGAGTTGCCCATGGTGTCGGAGGAGTTATGGTATGGGCAGGCGTGTTTTATGGACAACGAACACAGGTGCATTTTATTAATTGCATTTTGAATGCACAGCGATACCGTGACGAGATCCTGAGGCCAATTGTTGTACCATTAATCTATGACCATCACCTCATGTTGCAGCATACAAATCCTGGAAGCTGAAAACATCCCAGTTCTTACATGGCCATCATGTTCATGCTCATGTCACACATTGAGCATGTTTGGGATGCTCTGGATTGGCATATACAACAACGTGTTCCAGGTCCTGCCAATATCCAGCAACTTCGCAAAGCCATTGAAGAGGAGTGAACCAACATTCCACAGTTTATGCGAACCTGATCAAGTTCATGCGAAGGAGATGTGTTGCACTGCAAGAGGCAAATGGTGGTCACACTAGATACTGACTGGTTTTCGGAACCCCAAATACAGTGATATTGCACATTTGCGTGTGGCCTTTTATTGTGGCCAGCCTAAGGCACAACTGTGCAATACTAATGCTGTCTGATCAGCATCTTGGTATGCCACACCTGTGAGGTCGATGGATTATCTTGGCAAAGAAGTGCTCATTAACATGGATTTAGACAGATTTGTGAGCAATATTTCAGAGAAACTGGCCTTTTGTGTGCATAGAGAATGTCTTTGATTTTTGATAAATGGGGGCAAAAAGGTTGCAATATAATTTTGACTACTGAGAACCAATGTCGAGGTGGTGTTTTGTTAATAAAACCGATTTATTCAGTTCTTTGTGCATTTAGTTTTATTACACCACGCAAGTAGAAATATACCTTACATTGAGATGAAGAACTGCCAACAGAGATTTCCATGCATTTACAGTGAGGGTGAAAAAGAATTTGATACCTTGCTTATTTTGTATGTTTGCACTCTGACAAAGAAATGATCAGTGAATCATTTTAATGGTAGATTAATTTGAATAGTGAGAGACAATAACAAGAAAACAATCCAGAAAAACGCATTTGCCTAAAATGTTATGAATTGATTTGCATTTTAATGAGGGAAATAAGTATTCGACCCCTCTGCAAAACATGACTTAGTACTTGGTGGCAAAGCCCTTGTTGGCAATCAGAGGTCAGATGTTTCTTTTAGTTGGCCACAAGGTTTGCACACAACTCAGGAGGGATTTTGTCTCTCTCCTCTTCGCAGATCTTCTCCAAGCAGAAAAACACCTCCAAAGCATAATGTTTCCACATCCATGTTTGACTGTGGGTGTGGTGTTCTTGGTGTCATAGGCAGCATTACTCCCCCTCTAAACACGGCGAATTAAGTTGATGCCAACAAGCTCGATTTTGGTCTCATCTGACCACAACAATTTTTTTACCCAGTTCTCCTCTGAACCATTTAAGATGTTCACTGGCAAACATCAGATGGGCCTGTACATGTGCTTTCCTGAGCAGGGGGACCTTGCGGGCCCTGCAGGGTTTCAGTACTTCACGGCGTTGTGTGTTACCATTTGTTTTCTTGGTGATTATGGTCCCAGCTGCCTTGAGATCATTGAGGAGGTACTCCGGTGTTGTTTTGGGCTGATTCCTCACTGTTCTCATGATCATTGCAACTCCACGAGGTGAGATCTTGCGTGGAGCCCCAGACTGAGGGAAACTGACGGTTCTTTTGTTTCTTCCATTTGCGAATAAACGCACCAATTGTCACCTCACTAGGCTGCTTTGTGAAGGTCTTGTAGCCCATTCCAGACTTGTGTAGGTCTACAATCTTGTCCCTGACATCCTTGGACAGCTCTTTGGACGGATCATTTTTTTTGTCAGTGGGCAAACATACAAAATCAGCAGGGGATTAAATACTTTTTTCCCCTCACTGTAATCCAAGCTGATTGACATGACAACGTATGGAACTTTTGTAAAAATGAGAAGGCAAATTGAGATACCCCCTTTTGCCGCCATTGGTTGTTTGTGTAAGTCAGGGGGCTCCTAAGTACTGGAATACATTGGACACATGGTTTTTATTCTGCACAAATCGTCAAAATAACAGAGTACTTTGACACTGACAATCAAAGATCTATAAAAGGAGAATTACTTGAACCCATTAATAAGCTAAGCATAGGGTTTTGGAATGACATGTTGTGTCTTAAAATATGAAAGGGAAACTAGTATGGTCTGTGTTGAGCTATAAAACTTCTGACTCACCCATGTTGCACTTCCTGGCTTTGTCTCTGACAATGTGAAATGCTCCCTTGGGATTTGTTTCTCACCCAATATACCCATTGGGAGACTGCAAAAATATTTTGGTAGTTTGATTACATATTACTTCTTGTTTTGTAGTAGCAGTTTTTTTTCTAGATTCTAGCCTGTTCCCATATCTGTTGTGATTGGTATGCCTGAAATTCCCATTTGGGCAACAGTAGTAATATGAACATGTGTTGATCCAAATACATTGCCATGGTCACAGTTATTTGTTGTCCTTTTTGTAGACACTTAGTGTGATGGTCTGGATTAGTTTTAATTTGCAATTAACCTCTGTCTTAATGTGCCAAGGTTTTTTAGTCTTTGTGTGACAGTTGACAGGTTGCTGAAAGACCATACTTGATTGACTTGTGGCTAGCTGCCCTCCACATGCTGGAGGATCCTTTTCGGAACAGTTGATCAGGTTTGAATGGTTCAAAAATGATCTTGCCTGTATGCTTTCTGACCATAGAATCACATAGGAGCAGAATAGATGGCAGATTGCGGCTGATAATTTCTGTAGCCTCCGTAATGTGTTGTAGTTTACCTCCGTAGCAGTCTGATTTAAACTAGATGCTTGTAGGATGGAGGATCACTACAACTACATTTTCTTTACTGCCAAAAGTTGTGCATCTGCTTGTCTTTTTTTGGTGATTGTTGTCATGTTATTTTCCCACTAGAGATTCTGGGTGACAGTACTCAATCTCAAGGATCTTATCAGTTTTCCTGAAGTCATCCACTTCCATGCTTTTATGAGTATCTACATATATTGGTTATTTTGACTGGACGAGGCCACCCTCAATGGTACAAGGATGTATTGCCATCAGTAAAGGGTACAACAACCGCTCTAAAAAATGTAATTCATCCCAAAATGTATTTGATTGATGTTGGAAAATATTTTCAAGAAAAATCAATTGTATTGCTTGCTAAGGTATTCAACCTCATACACCGATCAGCCATAACACGACCACCTACATAATATTGTATAGGTCCCCCTTTTGCCTCCAAAACAGCCCTGACCCATCAAGGCATGGACTAGACCTCTTGAAGGTGTGCTGTGGTATCTGGCACCAAGATGTTAGCAGCAGATCCTTTAAGACCTGTAAGTTGTTAGGTGGGGCCACTGTGGATCTGACTAGTTTGTCCAGCACATCTCACAGATGCATGATTGGATTGAGATCTGGGGAATTTAGAGGCCAACACACCTTGTTGTGTTCCTCAAACCATTCCTGAACCATTTTCGCTTTGTCGGAGGGCACATTATCCTGCTGCAAGAGGCCAATGCATCAGGGAATACCATTGCCATATGGTCTGCAACAGTGCTTAGGTAGGGGGTATGGATCAAAGTAACAAACACATGAATGGCAGGACCCAAGGTTTCCCAGCCGAACATTGACCAGAAATCACGCTCCCTCTGCCGGCTTGCCTCCTTCCCATAGTGCAGCCTGGTGCCATGTGTTCTCCAGGGAAGCGATGCACTCGCATCCTGCCATCCACGTGATGTCAAAGGAAATGTGATTGATCAAACCAGGCCACCTTGTTCCATTGCTCTATTGCCCAGTTCTGATGCTCATCTGCCCATTTGTAGGCACTTTCAGCACTGGACAGGGTTCAGCCTGGGCATCCTGACTGGTCTGCGGCTACGCAGCCCCATACACAACAAACTGTGATACACAGTGTGTTCTGACACCTTTCTATCAGTACCAGCATTCACTTTTTCAGCAATTTGAGCTACTGTAGCTTGTCTATTGGATCGGCCCACATGGGCCAGCCTCCGCCTCCCCACATGCATCAGTGAGCCTTGGCTGCCCATGACCCTGTCACCAGTTCATTTCTGTTCTTTGGACCACTTTCAAAAGGTACTGACCACTGCAGACTGGGAACACCCCACAAGTGCTGCAGTTTTGGAGATGCTCTGACATAGTCATCTAGCCATCACAATTTGGCCCTTGTCAAAATCGCTCAGATCCTTACGCTTGCCAATTTTTCCTGCTTCTAACACATCAACTTTGAGGACAGAATGTTCACTTGCTGCTGAATACATCCCACCCACTTACAGGTGCCATGATAATGAGATTATCAGAAGTTATTCACTTCCTGTCAGAGGTCATAATGTGATAGCTGATCAGTGTAATGTGGATGCTCCCATTTTAAATAGTTCCAAGACATTGTTCTTTTACCATTGGCCACCACCTATGAACCGTTAAATATGTCACGTTTTCTTGATTAAAAAACCCTATGTTAAAAGATCTTTGAGGCTGTGAGTCAGAAATGAAAGATCTAAGAGAATGTTAAAGTACTACAAATGTATTGAATAGGAAAATGATTTGGATCACAGTGACCATAGTTGGATCAATAATCACAAGTGGAAGCTGCATCATCCAGGCATATCCAAGATATAAGGCTGTCAGAACTCGGCACTCAAACCAGGAAACCTATGAGAGAAGCTGCAGAGGCCAGCAACCACAGAGAAATATAGAGATCAGAAGCTAGGAACAGAGTAATAGAAAACCAGTCAACAAAGAGCACCAGTGCTATAAAGAGCACTGAATAACTCAAAGTTCTTGCTAAAAACGTATTTGAAAGTGCTTCTGGAGATTGCCAGTGGTTGGTGGTCAGGTTAAGGTTTTTGGCCAAAATGCTGTGTAGAAGAAAGGATGGACGAAGCAAAATAAAAGGAAATACTGCAAGAGTACCGGCTTCATTCTGCTGAAAAATGGGGGAGAAATCCTATTAAGAATCGTTGGCACTGGTTGAAAATTGCTGTCCACAGCTTTCTTCTTAACAACTTGGAGCAAATCAGAATGGGGCCCCAAAAGACAAAAACTTGTTATTGCAACAAACGGTGACTTTTTACCAAATATTAACGTGTTGGAATGGAATACATTTGCACACCATGTTCGTTTTATTATTCTGTTAAAGGTTTTTTGCTCGTTAACATTTGTCAATACATATTACAGTTATTTGATTTGTTCTCTTGATATTTAAAAAAACAATGTCAGTGTACTATTTTAGAATGAGTGAATTGTTTAGACATCTGAATACTGTTCAAGGCACAGTATGCACATCCAATGTGATCGTTCCGTTTTTTTATTGCATTGCTTGGTCAGCTAGGAGGTCTAGATCAGTTTTGTTTGTCGTAAGGAAATGCACTCCATCTTTCTACCACTTGAGCTCCCAGGCAACAAGGAGTCGCTAGAATGCACTAAGGCAGGGCAACCATATTCAATGAATTAACCTAAACTAAGACAACTTGCTATTTGCAATGCCTTTATAGGCTTCTGGACTAATCTGCGACTAGGGTTCAAAAGCCAGTATTTCAATGTCCTAGTTTAATTGTGAGCAGTGGACCGGTGCATTGTTGTAGGTACAGTTGTTGGTTTGATGGGGCGGTATGCAGCTCTTACACTATGAGGGAAAGAGTCTGCTTGTTTTCTGTTCTACCTTATCATTAATTGCACCGACCTGGTGTCCCCGGACTAAATAAATCCCTGTTCAGAGGGTTGCAATGAAAATGAGCGCAACTGGCATTGAGGGTCAACATTGAATGCCCATGGTTTAGTGAATAGAGAAAAGGTGCTAATCCTTACACATTAGCACATCAGCTTCCTACCAATTGAAATGTTTAATGGATCATCATCATTCTCATTTCTTTTTTCACATACTACATAGATGGTAGATATGTAACAAATTATCTAATTGATGCATTAGATAACGGACACATTAGTTTCAGTGATCCATACAAATCTTTATTTAGCATTTGTTGGAGAGACAATATTTGACTGTCTTGGAAAAAGAACGGTGGAGCTTGAACCTTGTGCTATCTTATTTCTTAACAGGGATGGACCCAGAAAGTAATCTAGTATCTGACCAATTCTGCAAGACTGAAGTTAATCACCTGCCAATCCTTTCTGGGTGTGGCACAACCATCTTAAAATGGTTGACCTGAGGGTATTGGAAGAAGACAAATGTTTTGATCCAAGTGACAGTTTGCCTTCCTTTCAGCCTCTTTGCGAGTAGGCATTTGTAACAGGACAATACACGTGTCGATTGTTTCCATCTAATCTGAATGACTGAACTCCTTTTGTTTCAAAAAGTGTCTGCATTAGTAAACTATTTGAAATTTGATATAAATGACATTGAGACATGGGGAAATTGTTCTTCCTAATCATATTTTGTGGTTAGTCAGGATCTGACCCAAATGTACATTAGTGTTAACTTCTCTTCTCTGTTTTACAGTTGTTGACCAGACACCAAGAGTTCTATAAAGCAACGTGCTCATCCTATGGTAATGACGAATGGAACTGACCTTGTCAAGTATTGAACTTTGATTATGGAACACCCACTAATGGATTACGTAAACTCTTCGGAACCAGAAGGTGACGCATTCATCTGTGCAGAATGTGGGGATGGATTCAGACGCTACCTCGACTTATTAAAACACATGACTATTCATCAACGACTCAGGACTCATGAGCAAACCGATTCATTTTCTCTTGTTGGTTTGCCCAATGGTTTTCAAGGTCCCCGTGAATATGCTCTCCATGAAAATGGAACTTTCATGGTGGTTGACAGGTCAGGGCAGTCAAATATTCCTTCTTTTGTCAAACAGTCATCTTCAACTCCTTCACTTTATCAGAATTCCAAGCCGATTGTACTCGTATCTAAACCAGCAAAACCTGATCTCCATGTCAACACATTGTCTCACTCCCAGTATTGCAGTATATCTCCTCTAAAACAGTACCGATGTGAAACATGCGGAAAATTGTTTAACACACAGCTAGCTTTACAGCGACATCAGCAATATCGAAATTTAGAGCAAGGTTATAAGTGCACTTTATGTTGCAAAATATTTGAAGATAAAGAGAGATTAAGGAAACATCTACAAGAACATGCCCATGAAAGATTTTACTGCTGTGGTCACTGTGGAAAACGATTTCTGAAACGAGAGACCTTGTATGCGCATCAGAAAGAGCGGCATAGATTGTTGGGACTCAGAAAAAAGTCTGATAATGGTCAAGAAAACATTGTACATAAAACATATCCCTGTAAAAAGTGTAATTTGTGTTTTTTCTGGCTTTCTGACTTGCAGAGCCATTTACTCAGTCATTCCAAAGAAAAAACGGTAATTGTAAATACTTCATCCAATTTAAAACAATCTCTGAAAGATGAGCAATCACATACTATAGAGTACCGTAACATTACCCCTACGGATGTGACCAAACAGTACAGCAGCGGCACCCCTACAGATGTGAGCAGACTGTACAACAAGAACCCCCCTACAGATGTGACCAGACAGTACAACAACAGCCCCCCTACGGACGTTACCAGACAGTATAACAACGGCACCCCTAAGGATGTGAACAAACCGTACAGAAGCGGCACACCTACGGATGTGACCAGACTGACAAGACAATACAACAACTGCACACCTACTGAGGTGACCAGACAGTACAACAGAGATGCCACTATTGATGTGAAAACCCACAACGACAAATGTGATTCCAAGACGCCATCCTCTTTTAGACCCTACCGCTGTGGTTTGTGTGGAGATCGCTTCCAGCAGTTAACAGATCTAAAGGAGCACCATCTTACCCATCAAACACAAGAAGAAATTGACAAATTAAAGAAAGAATCTGAGTCACAAAGAGTTGTAAAAAGGCGCCGAAGGTATTCTGGCATTGAGTGCATTGTAACGCAGGCACCACCAAGGAAGGGCGGAAGGCCCCCACTTTATAAAAAAGGCTCTGGTGCAAAAGTACATCCATGCAAGCATTGTCACCGGGTTTTCAGTCACTCTAGTAGTTTGTCTCGGCACAACAGATACCACAAAGGGACTCTACACACTTGTGTTCTATGTGGAAAACATTTTCCTCAACGCTGTGATGTCCGGAGGCATATAGCAATGTATCACAAACCTGAATTGGAGAAGAAGCCAAGTCTAAAGTACTTGGCATTGCATTCCAAACCAGAAGGTGGATCCCAACTAAATTCTGATTTGTTGGAAGAGAACACATCATTCAGTAGAAACCCCAAGAAGTGTTTAGATAATGTTGGAGCAGAATTCTATATCGATAATGGTGAAGAGCAGCAAACCTTATCTCTGGGAGAAGCATCAACTGCTCCTAAGGCACGGGGGAACTACAAATGTGACGAATGCGGAAAAAAGTTTGGGCTGCTGTGTGTATACCAACGGCACTTGCGTTATCATAAAAGGGAACCAGGTAGTGAAATGGTTAAATGCCCTCGATGTCCAAGTCGCTTCCGGAGTTCCTCTGCTCTAGAGCGCCATCTTGAGAACCACCCAAGTCAGTCAGGAGGAGAAACGGACATGGAAGGACAGTCATCTCCCACTGCAGACTCTAATCATGACCCAGACATGGACACTGACCATGACAATGTAGAAGATTTGGAGGGTCAAGGGGACATTGATAAGGGTGAAAAAAGTGGTCCAGCAGAAGTTCTGTACGAATGCACTGAGTGTACAGAGACTTTTTCCTCTTTGCAGAAGTTTCTGAAGCACCAGAGTTCTCATGGATCAGATAACCTTGGATAATGGAAAGGATACGTGGGATTTATTCTAGGGGCAAAGCTTAAAATAAAGATTGTTGCACATAACAAATTGTTGCAAAAAAGCTATGCCAACGTCAATTCATTGTGAAAGTCAGTTATGTGCAGATATAACATTAGGATTATCTTTGAAGACTTTTTGCTTTAAATTGAGGAACTACAAACAGAAGGGGGGTGTGGATGGGTAAGACCTGATCCTGAGTATGTTTGACACTGTACCACTGAATAAATCAAGATGGCGATTGTTAAGAACTGGGAATTACTGACATGTTTTATGTATTTTGTACGATCATGTGAATTTATGGTTCGTTTGTTTAAATGGTTTTGCATTTGGTTGCCTGCTTAAATCTAGGAAATTGTCCCTGGGAATGCAGTAGCGTGGTAATCGTGTCCTTATATACTCTGAGGTGTATTTAAGATGGTTGTATTCGACAATTGCTGAAACCCTAGTGGATATTCACTTATTTGCAGATTGATTTGGACCTATAAAGTTTTGAGTTGCTCTATGGTAACAATGACATTAGAATTGTTTTCTTACAAGTGCAGTTCTATTGGGATTTCTTTTTATAGAAGTTAATTATTAAGCATTTGCAATAGTCAATGCTTTAAATCCATGGAGACTTTGACATAACATATCCTGATGTGGCATTGCTCACATGATAGTTACACTGTCTAGATTTCTGCTGACAGTCCTGCGTGGCCACTGATTTGTTAACACATGATCAGAATGCTGCCACATTTGCCGGTATGTATTGTATATTATGTAAATGAGTATCTTTCCAATGATATTGTTTATTCCTTTATTGCCTATCAAACGTGAGCATATGCATTGTATTTTGTGCCATTAAAGTTGAAGATAAAATTCCTGCCATCATATGATTGACCTTTGTTTTAACCATCAGTCATGGTTTTTAACTAACAATAAATCATGTGATAAGGTGGAAATGGCAATCTCCATTTTATGAACATTAAAATGCATCTTGTGTATTTTTGCTCTGTTGTATGGGTTAGAATGTAATGTGTTCTGAACTGAAATCCAGTTGAGACCCGTACATATTTTATTTTTCTGACTTTAAAATTATGCTTTTTCTGCCGGTGTTTTGTGTACATACTAATTGAATCATGTTTCATGTTTAGGATCCATAGGATAATGTACCAACTTTTTGTAGTTTCTTGTCTACAAAGAAAGTGTTGGGTTTAGAACTTTGTGACTTAAATAGACAAGCCAAGAAAGTCAGCTCAGAAGTCAGTCATTACACATTGACATATGCGATGTAATACAGTCAAGGAAGAGCAGCACCTATTGTTTTGCAAAAGCTGTGTCCCTTGCAAAGTTTAGGAAACAAGACACTACTAGTGAACAGGAAAACCACATTAGCTAGCTGTACCATTTTGGGTACACAAGTGATGGTGAATCAGACTTTCAGATAGCTCATTAACATCAATAATGGAGACACAGACTTTGGTTTTATGGGTACGGATCTCAAAGCAGAGTACCGCATTTACCTTTAACCACTAGTTAGCTGGTACGAACATCTGTGAGATACTACACAGTTTCTGAGGGACAATTGGAGACAAAAACCCTTTACCGTACCCCTTGTCCCAAAATTGTATGCAGCTTAGCTTTATCCACCAGGACATTTCTGCCCAAATTCAAAGTATAGTATACCAAGCGGATAAGTTTTGTCTTCATTATCAAATAAAAAGAACAGGGTTAACTCCTGGTTCAGATCCTACCAACCAACTTCCACGGCATCTTCGCCCTAACCCTCCATATGGGTCCAGATAGGTCTTGCCCCAAATTGGAGCCAGGTTGTACAATTTGATCAAAGACCAGTCCTGTAATTTTATGATCATTCCCAAAAAGGTTAATTTCAGTCATTTATCTCAGGGTTTATAAGTTCTGTGTGCAATAACCAGAGGGATGAGGTTAAAGAAAAGGCAAGCTTATGTGAATTGTCATATTTGATCTTAGAGTTACTTGAGTCATGGAGCAAGTTCTTGCATAGCCCTTTATCTGGATGGAAATCTCAATAGGGTCAATAGAAAATGTTCTAAAATGTGCTGGTATACCAGGTGATACAGAAAAAGATTTGTCCAGTGTCCCTCATGATGCCCATACTCTTGGGACATGCTAGGGATTTGAGCAATGAATGCCTTTTCTGGACTGAAATACTGCAGTGCAATGGCCACCTACTGGCAACTGATGCTCCAATGCATTCAACAACTTGTATGAAAGGAGTTTCTGCTCCTAGTTTGAACCATGTCAACTGTTATTACCTGGATTTGACACATTAATTCTTCACATGAGGGAATAACTTTGTTGTCCTTCAGTAAGTGGTGTAGCCTACAGCAGATCCCTTACAACAGCCTCAGCCCCAGAGGACTTGACAACCCATGATGGTGACCTTCAATAGCATCATTCCAAAATATTTCTTTGTTAAAAGATAATGGATGTGCAGTTGGTTTGGGAACAACCATTGTCCAAAAGTCTGGCAAATTGTAGTCATGGTCTGAATTATGACTGTTACATTGGCTTTACTTGCTCATAGAAGACAGGGTGGTATACCTTCTAGGATTTTTTATAACAAATTCTATATAATAAAAATATTGTCTTAACAATGATCTGATTTTCCAATTTAATTTTACGTAGTGAGAAAGTGTTGCTGTTGTGTTAGCCCTTTAAAAAAAGGCCACCATTTTGATCCTTGAGTCCTGCTTGCTTTTTGCAATCAAGATGGTGGCCACTACAGGGAGCAGCAATCCAGGACACATCTGAGGCAGGCTGCTGATAGTTGTTCTGCTTTGTAAACCACACTAACCAACCTAAAGTAGTTCTCTGTCAGGTTTCCACATAACACACTGGTAGTGAGAACAGCCCCAGTGAGCCGAATTAAAGTAGAGAACAAGCAGACTCCTGCACTGCCTACTTTGAGCGAAGGGAGTCATGGCACTTTCCGCAGGAGGAGGAGCAGCAGCAGCAGCAGCAGCAACAACCGTCCACAGAAACCTTGATGCACGCGGCAGGATGTGCGCAAATGCTGTACTGCGCAGCAGTAGAACGTCTAGGGCGGGTTCTTGCGAGGTTCTCCTTCCTTTTCATTGGTTCTATGGTGGGGAGTCATAATGTTCCCGGGGTTCGGGCATACATACGGGCACATTGTGTGATGAGCTGAAGAGAGAAAAACAAGAACGAAAAAATGTTTAGTTTTTTTTTTTAAACCAACAAAATGTTTTTAATACATGGTTAGTGTGTTCACTGCAATGACTACTTGAGTAGTTAAAGCACAGTGGGATAGAGGACAGCTGGACAAAGAGAAGGCGGCAAGCAAAACGGCATTGCCTGGTGAGTGCGGTTCCGAATTGAGTTCTTGATAAGAAGCCATTGTGGTTTGTATGCTAGCTGGTTAGCTTTCCAGCTAGATACCTAGCCTGCTTTGAGGCAGTACATGACATTAGCCAACATAACGTTTACACATGAAGTGATGCAGTGAACAACTAGTTCCACTGACATGAGGGCGTTCTAATTTCTCACCTTATTTTGTTGATTGTTTGGTTAACGTTATGCATGCGTCTTTAGACATTATTTTGCTTCCTGACGTCACTTTCTGTCGCTTCACCTGCACAGTCCAACCCGGTTAGTATCTAATAAGGTGCTAACGTTAGCAATTCATTACAAAACTATTGTAGCTAGAGGGCACTTTGGTGAACTGTTATTACCCTGATACATATAATGCTTGATATTATTAGCAGTTAACGTTTGCAAGCATTTAATGTATTCAATGTTGTCTACAGTTACTTAGATGCTTTAGTCAATGTAGTAAGACATGTTTTTACGTTTCCTCTGGGTTAGGGAGGTAGAGATAGGTGAGTGTATGTTATACTACAGAATGCATCCTACATGTAGGTGTGACAGTAATGCTGTTGCACGTGGATTGTAAGACATTCCTTGGATTTTCCCGCTGTACATATTCTGGCCAAAATTATATTTGATTTGGCATGTGAAACAAAGTTTTTTTTTTTGGTTTTCACAACAGTCTAGGTTTGTTATACAATGGGTGAGTTTATATTTCAACTTCCAGTTAACTATATTAGCATATAGTGCAAAATAGATGAGCAGCAATGTGTGGACGAGATGGAGTTTCAACCAGATTTATCTTTCATTCAAATTCACCTACAAACTACTTTTCTTGGTTCTTTTGATGTTTGCCATACTAGAAATTGTACAGTGAACTAGCAGTTGAGGAACGAAAGTCTGAACATACAGCACTGACACTGGCTCTCAAATAGTGTTCACTCTTGGACTTGTTCACGTTTTAATGTGTTACAACATTAAATCAAAATTGATTTAATTAGAAGTTTTGGCCAGTGATCAACAAAGTCCATAATGTTTTCAGAATTAATTAGAAATACAAAATAGCAATTGATTGCATAAGTACACACCCCTTTTTAGAAAAATGTTTGGTAGATGCACCTTTGGCAGTGATTAAACACATAGGTCTGTTTGAATATATCTCTAGCAGTTTTCCATATCAGGATAAAACAATTGTTGTCCATCCTTCTTTGCAAATTGCTCAAGCTTCGTCAAGTTGGATGATGACCTTTGGTGAACAGCAATGTTCAACTCTTTCCAGATATTGCATACGGAAAGTATTCAGACCCCTTTACCTTTTACTTTACGGATTTATTATAAAATGTATTAGATTGTTTTTCCCCCTCAGCAATCTAAACACAATATCCTATATTGACCAAGTGATGTAATAATCATTTAAATTGTTTGAATCATTTGCACATTTTTTAAGACTCAGTATGTTTGTTGAAGCATCTTTGACAGTGATTACAACCTCAGGTATTATTGAGAATGGTGCTGCAAGCTTGGCACACCTGTGTTTGCAGAGTTTCTGACATTGTCTCTTGCAGATGTTCTCAAACTCTGTCAGGTAATATTGCTACAGCCCTTTTGGGCTCAAGTCTGGACTCTGGCTGGGCCCCTCAAGGACATTCACAACCTTTTCCTGCAGCCACTCCAGCATTGAACTTGGCTGTTTGCTTTGGGTCATTGTCCTTTTGTAAGTTGAACTTTCACCCTAGTTGGAGGTCCTGCGCACTATGGAGAAGATTTTCATCAAGGATCTGTCATGACTTTGCTTCATTAATCTTTGCAATGTTTCTGACTAGTCTCCCAGTTCCTGGCAATGGAAAACATGTGCACAGCTAGGGATGACCCCATTTAGTTGACTAGTGGACAACTAAGATTATTTTAGTCTGCAGTTGTATGGCCATATAAAATCAATCTGATTCCCACCTGTATTTGTCCATTGCCGTGGGCATGGGGATGGTGTTATCCGTCAGCCAAAAAAATCAATGTGCTACTGAAATTGTATAGGGTTATATAATATGTATGAAAATTGTGCTAAACAATTAGTCATTTTTTTAATTAAATCTTTTAAAATTTGGTAGTGTAAGTTAGGCCTAGCCTAATGTCAAACATCCCTTCATTTATTTTTGTTCATCACGTGAGCGCAATTGTATCCAATCATTTGTCACTAGCATAACGTTCCCACTTGTCTAGCAGGTTCGGTACGGATCCAACATGTTGATCTTCAGTAATCATATTTTACCATTGTGGATATCAGTCACTGTCTTTCGTTCTGAATAATTTCCATATTCTAATGAATACTAGATACCTAGTTACACATTTGCTCATTCTTATTTAATCCAGCAGTGCCTTACAGGCTCAAACAACTGGGTTAAATTAAAGGGTAATAACAGTTGTCTAAGTCATAAATTGCATTAAGTAAGGGTAATAAGTTGTTGGACTGTCTATACAGTAAGTATATTACAAAGTTGGATCTGCAATTGATTTTGTTATAGACCATTTACATTTTATGATAGGGGTTTTAATTTTGACATTACGTAACCTCCTCCGTAGATGGCACATGGGCTTATTTTTGTAAATAAGCCCAAAGGCTGCATGTTTGGGGTCACTCTTGTTGGAAGATGGGTATATGCCCAATTCCAAGGACTTTCGCAAACTTAACCAGATTTTCTTTCATGCTTCATCCATTTTGCCGTCTATCCTCACAAGCTTTCCAGACACAGGCACAATTGGCATTCTTAGGTAGGTTTTGATCTGTTTCAACTTAAATTGTTGTCTGCTTACTGGGACATTTAATTTGCTCACTAAGCCATGAGAAGTTTTACAGTTGGGACAGTATCCATATATAAAATATAATTCAAAGGTTTGGGGTCACTTAAAAATGTCCTTGTTTTTGAAAGAAAATATTTTTTCTTGTCCATTTAAAATGATTGTATTAACTGTGCTATAATGAGATGCACAGGCTGAAGCACCAAATAAGGTAGGTCTGTTAAATAGCGAATAATAATTTGCGGTGGTCAATAATACACTTGGCTAATAACACTGTTTTCTTAACTAGCCAACTCGCAGTTTTCTAGGGTTGTGAAAAAAAATGTGATATCATCAAAAGATGTGACATTATAGTGATACTTCGGTGCCTGTATCATAGGCTATGTTTTGCAATTCCCACGTTTGTATTTATTCTGATGTGATGCTGTGATTTTTATTAGGATTGTGTTCCATGCATTGTTCCATCTGGAGACTGAACATATTTTTATAATCAATATGCATGTGGGTTTTGTCGAATCTGTAAAGCATAATCCAAGTCTGCAGCATGTCCAGATTGTCCCTGTCCTTGGTCTATCTGTGGGGAGGAATGGTCAGTGGAGTTGCACCAGAAATTGTCAGGTATCGTCGGCTGCTTTATCTGCAACACAACCAGGGCCTGGTAGTTCTGAGGTGTGGTCCAAGGGCCCATGTCCTCCTTAGTTTAAACAGAGCAGGACACAAGGATAATTAAGAGAACACATTCCTTCGATTTACAATAGAGAAGGTGAACTGACCCTACTCCCCCATCACAATAATATAGTAGCATAAATCCTTGAAACTGAGTCGGGTGAGGTCCATTGACATTGTGGCCCTATTGTAAGGTAGGCTTGTGAGGCCCACATATCCAATCTATTTTGGCCTCCTTTCCTTAGAGGTCTGGAAGCATGCCTATTAAAATAAGTTGCCGCTGATTTTCAGCACCAGTATTTCTATTGAATATTCGTTTTAAAAAAACCTCCCCTCACAGGATTGGTGAAGGCAGGTTTAGCTTGGTTTTACTAGTTCCTCAAACTAGATAAAACACATTGTGTGAAACTTTTTAGATTCTACCTAAGTTGCAAGAGATCAGAAAATAAGCTGGAGAAAATGTTGGAGGAACTTCTTTATTCTGTTTTGGAAGATCTGTGCGCTATTCATAACATCAAGTAAATAAAGCCATTACAACTACTACGGAACAGGTTTGTGTTCAGAATGCAAAAGGAATTACAGCAGCATACACAGGTGAAAACGAAACTGGGGACGAGAAAATTTGTTAGGCAAAATTATTTTAGTACATCTGGGGCCTGAGACTGCCGTGCCACCTCTCGTCATTCAGAGTTTAGAATGATCTGTTTCCCCTCACAAAACCGCTAATTATTTCTCCTTCATGCACACTTTTAGCAGAAGATTGTGACAGGAGCCAAATACCACTTTAGAAATCACATCATTTAGCTTTACCGGTCCTACTGTAACTTCTAAAGTGAGTGTGTAGTCCAGTCGCTATTATAACGACTTAGAAACGTTTTGTTTCTCAAAGACTGATATGGTTCACCACAAGCGCAATATACATCCACAGATTTTAATTGTTTCATTTGGTGATTTTGCTGCAATCTTTACATCTATCAACTGTTGCACTGAAGGCATTATTTTTGTGAGCACCCTTTCTAAAGGACTTCTACAGCTCTTGTAGAAATCCCTCCAAGCAATGCATTTGATTGGGTTAATGTGTTTTGAGATGGCACTGGAAAAAAAAGAATCCCACCCCCATTGCAACAAAATAGGTATTCCCTAGGCCTAGCGACAATTTAGGCCTGGTTTAATAGGCTAATCCGAGGGCCACACCAGACAGAGCCCAACAGTCAGGAAGTTGCTCCACTAACTTTGCCAAATATAAGCCAAAGGGACACCATATGTCCTAAAACAAATTGACTCCTTATTTAAAAAGATTAACATGCTGTGGATTCCATCAAGTGCCAAAATAGCCATGCTCTTTACCAACTACACAGAATTTGATATTGTCTAAGACAAACTGAGTTGAATTCTCCCCGTTTCCACTGTTTTCCTCTGAAGAGGATTGTAACTGATTGTATTGGTTTGTTTTTTTGAGTCTGGTATTGGTCTCCAACTCACACTCTCATATCAATATTTGTATGTGAGCTGGTGCCCATAAACGTGTCTGTTGTTTTGCCACTGTGTGGTTGATAGGATTGTTCTTGCATATATTGAGTCTTGACAGTGTTTTCAACATGTATACAAAATGTTGTTGATTTGACTCATTTTTGCGTCAGTGACAGATCAGGCTTATTTGTCCACAGCAACTCATTGGCCACTGTAAGCTTTGTTCCAATCGCTTTGGGCCCTTCAAAAATTGTTACATTTAGTGACAGTTGGACAGCTATGGTTACTTTCTTTAAACACTACAAATTTAGAGCTACCTTTACGTTTTATTTTCTAGCTTCCTGAGTGAATATAGCCTGATCCATACAATCTTGGATCCCATGCACACATTCCATAGTGGGTGGTGAGTATATGTTTCTGTTCTTTTGCATGCAAAAAAGTAACGTGAGAAAAATTGCATTTGTTACAGATCAAGAAATGTGCCCTAATCTTTATGGTATCCTGTCTTTGTACAGTTTGTTTGGTCATCAATACCCATTTTTACCACTTTTTTAACTGAACTGCAGATGCCCCTATTGAATACACCTACTATATGCCATATATTTGTTCTCTTTCAGGGTTGGGTGTTAATAAACAGTTGTCTAAGGTAGCCTCAGGAGTTGGAGCATGGCTCAAGGATGGAATGCTTGTTTTCATAAACTTCAGCCATTGTCATCGGATTCAAGGTCTTTGAATGTGCCCTTGGATTCAGAAGAGAGTTTGGCACACCACCTTGAAAGCCTCATTGAGCATAATGACCTGTCCAACGCTGTGGCTTCATCAGAAAACACCTCTGACTTGAATCTGAGTTCAAATTTTTTCTCTAATTCCAGTACTAGTTCTGATTTTGTGCAACAGAAATACTATGATGATGTTCTTTGGCGAGATGACGGTCAGCCAGCTCATCATGGAGATCTATTCAACAACACAAGCAACAGCCTCTTTGCTCCAGACACCCTAGCCAGTTCCAGTCATTGCCCATCAAGTTCAGTGGTATATTTAAACTCCCATGACCTAAAACAAAAATGCGACTTATTGAAACCTTCCATTGCTGAGAAATACTCTGATGTTAGTAGCTGCTCCGAGTCAGATGTTGAAAGTGCAGATCCTTCTCGTGAAAAATGTCATGTTTCAATTGGTAAGTCGATTGTTGGAGATGACGACAAAGAAAATGCAGCTGTTCCAGAAAAACTCTTTGCTCCAGAGCGTGTGGTAGAAGAGTATCAAAAACCAGCAGAGAAGGAAAAGGACACATTCATGATGCTAGAAGATGAATACTCTGAGCACTCAAGTGCTCCAGAAAGCCTATCTGTTTCAGAGGATGAAGGAGAAGAGGATCATCTGGATGGAGGAACACAGGAGGAGAAAGACAGAATGTGTATGGTGGAAGATGGTCAAAATGCAGAGACTCCATCTGGTTCCCAAGAAAACCAGACATCCTTTAAGAGCAAGAGAAAAGAGAAAGATGATGAATCACAGAAAGCAGGGAAAGATGTTTATTTGGAGGAAGAGGATGGATACTCAAATGTCAGCAGCCTGCAGGATCAAAATGAAAGAACCGTAATAACAGAGAGGTTTGAAGAGAAAGAGATGTCGTTATCTCAAGGATGTATAGACTCATTGGGTATCAATACCACTAATGTTCAAGATGCTGCAAACAAGTTGAATGATAATACCTGTGCCTTTGCATATCGGGATTCAGTTCAGGATAATGACTCAAGTGATGCTGGTGAAGACATTGAAAGTGGTAGCAAAGGATTTTCTGGTATTAGTGGATTAGACCTTGGGAATACCAGTCAAACGTTTGAGTCCTGTTTGGAATTCCCTGAAAATCAATTGTTGAAAACTAGATTTCAGGAAATTGTTGGAAGTGGCACTCAAACTACAAACTCAACTTGTGAGAAAACTGAACAGGATTCCATTTGCCCAATTCAAAGCAAAGAAGACCACAGTAGTTTTGATTTTTTAGAGCGTTGTTTAGGTCTGACACACTCTGGAATCCAACAAAAGTCCTGTATTGAAAATGAGTGGCTAAGGCCTATGGATGAGTCGGATTTATTGTCTTGTTTGACAGAGGACCAGGCCTCTCGACAGAATATAACGCACCCAATAGAGGCAGCAGACCGTGTGAGAACTGGTTTTGAAAACCTAAAGAAGCCATTCCAAAAAGTACTCACTGGAGATGAGCATGAATCCCTTGTACTAAGTGAATGCTACGGTGAACCATTGTTATTAGAAGAATCTGTAAGTTACCCTAAGGACAATCAGGAAAAGGGTGAAAACGGGTCTATTTACTCATCTGAATTTCAAGGAGATTCATCTGTTGATAATTTTGAAGATGAAATGGTTTTTGAAGGCCAGGCAGTTCTGTTAAAGTCCTCTCTGAGTATGAGGAAACGCCTGCACCCTATTGTAATACTCAAGACCTCTGAACTGAAAAATGTCAGCAAGGGATTCTATTACTGTACAGGGTGTCAAAAGACAACGGAAAGTATAGACCATCTAATTGAGCACCATCATTCTAACCACTCTGAGAACAAATTTCATTTCTGTCAAGCTTGTGGTACTTTTTTGACACATGATATAACAAAAAAGCAACATTGGTGTAGTGTTATTGGCGAAAACACACCACACACTTTTAATACTAAACTACAGAAAGTAAAATCAACTGGGCATGTTTTTCACAAGTGTAGATATTGCAGACAGACATTTCACCGACTTTGTGATTATAACAAGCATGTTCAAAGCCATCTGGCAAAAACAGAGCATAAGTGTAAAAGGTGTGGCGCTTACTTTTCACAAAGAGGTAATCTAAACAGGCATGTAAGTACCAAGCGATGCCGGCGTTCACAAGATCCTGTTAAAAAACAGATTGATACAACTCCACAAGATCTTTTAAAACAACAGATTAATATGACTCCACAAGATCCTCGTAAAAAAACGATGGATACAACTCCACAAGATCTTTTAAAACAACAGATTAATATGACTCCACAAGATCCTCGTAAAAAAACGATGGATACAACTCCAGAAGCTCTTTTAAAACAACCGATTGCTATGACTCCACACGATTCTGATAAAAAAAAGATTGATACAATTACACATAACAGCATTTTCAAAACGGGAACTGTAAATCCAAATGGCCTCCCACCAGACAGCCCCTATGCAAGTCTTCCAGATTGCTTTGTGAAGCTGGTGGATATTTGCAAGGAGCATGTTTGTCGTCTTTGTGGAAAAAGCTTTGCCACCAGTGCAAAGCTGTACAAACATGGATACAATGTACACCATACAAAAACTAGGTCACATATTAGGTCTACATTTCAAAACACAAATAGATCATTAAAGTGTCAAACATGTCAGATGACATTCAGTAATGCAAGCAATTTTAGCAGGCACAAGAGAAGATGTAATGGAGCTGAGACATGTAAGTGCCCTCTTTGCTCACGCCTTTTTAAATATTCCTACAACCGGTTCCGCCATTTGCGTGACCAGTGCATTAAAGACTTCATACAGGGAAGCTCTGGGAAAGTTGACATGAAATTTAGATGCCCCTTTTGCACCACCACATTTAGTAATGCTTCTAACCGACATAGACATATAAGATTGGTATGCCTCAAAGAATATATGCACAATGAGACTTCAAGGACTAAAGCTGAATGCCAGAAAGAGGTTCAACCAAAAGAGAGAAAAAAAAATCCTCTAATAAAAACATCACTGAATCAAAGTAAGTGTGGCTTCAAATGCAACTACTGTCCGTCTGTTTATGCTTATTCTTCTGGTAGGTACAGGCACATGAGAAAACATACTTTGCCTGAAAATTCTGGCAAAAAGGTACAGTTCAGATATTCTAGCCTAGCTCCTATTTCAAAACAATCCAAGAAAAGTGTTGAGGAGCCTAAAAACAATCCACTTTCTGGTGAAGTCAGCATCCCAAATTTTTCCTGTAGTTTCTGTGGAAAGATGTTTAGCGCATCATATCCCCTGAAAAAACACATCCGTAGTATGCACAGGGGTGATAAACCATATCGCTGCCTGGAATGTGGGAAACATTTTAGGAAAGAAATCTATCTTATCGCTCATAAAAAAGTGCACCAGCGAAAGATACAATGTACTGTTTGCAAAAAGATACTTCCTACC
The DNA here is from genome assembly GCA_016801105.1 of Esox niger. Lineage (NCBI taxonomy): Eukaryota > Metazoa > Chordata > Actinopteri > Esociformes > Esocidae > Esox > Esox niger. The sequence continues at coordinate 16,302 of JACXGJ010003796.1, read as the reverse complement.
ATTGGAGAATTGATTCAACATAGGCAAACACACATCAAAAGGGGCATGCTTCAGTGCCCAGACTGCCCATCACAGTTTCAGTACCCAGTATATCTTCTCCGACACATGGCATCACATCACAAACTTAAGCAAGAACGGCCACTTAAAGAGAAACAACATAACCACTCTCAAATACCTCAGCCGCTTGAGTCCTTGCCATCAATCAAAGAGAAGGATAATGAGTTGAGGTGCCCGTTATGTCCAGAGGTTTTTCAGAGTGCCTCAGAACTGAGTAGTCATTGCTTGAACCATCTATCAGAGTCTTCTTCAAGTAGTTGTCCATTTTGTAAGCGCCACTTCTCTGCCCGCACTTCTTTGGTACGCCATATACGCATTCATACAGGGGAAAAACCATTTACCTGTCAGAGATGTGGCACACCATTTCATCGAAAAGAATATCTCGTGTTGCACCAAGAAAAATGTGCACTAAGCCAGCAAGCAATCAACACTAACAAGGAAAGTGAAGACGATTCATCAAAATCTTTGGTAACAAGTATTAAGAAATTGTACAAATGTTCATACTGTCCTCGTGAATTTGAAAAAGTACCTCGTTTATTAACACACCACAATGGCCATATGCAAAATACAGTTATCCCATGTCCAAAATGTGGTAAATGCTACAGACATAAGCGGAAGTTACATGAACGACTTTGCAAAGGCTCAAAAATCAAACCAACGGAATCAGATGGCACCATCTTACATCCTTGTCGAAACTGTGGTCGGAAATTTTCTAGGGATTATAACAGGAATGTCCATGAAAGGACTTGCAACTCTGTAAAGCCCATGCAAGAAAACTCCTGTTCTGGGAACTCAAAAATGCCTTTTTGCAGGAATTGTGGAAAGAACTTTACAAGGAGTGATGATTGCAATGTCCATGAGAAGACTTGCAACTTTGACAAACCGTCACAAAAAAGAACTATAGAAATTAGGACAAGTAGCAGGGATAAAATGCAGCACAAATGCCCCCATTGTCCAAGCAAGTTCAGGTACAGAAGTTATCTCCTCAGACATATTGGGTCACACACAGGAGAAAAATCATATCCGTGCATGCACTGTGGTCACAGCTATACAACACAGTCACGATGCTTGCAGCATGAAGCCTTCTGTGATGGTGTTAACAGACAAAAGCCACAGAGTGCCAGTGTTACAGAGGTTGAAGGTGAATATAAGTGCAACATCTGCACAAAAACTTTCATGAAATCCCGAAACTTAAGACGGCACATCCTAACACACACTGATGTCAAGCCATATCGCTGTAAAGCATGTGACAGCTGTTTCTCCAGACATGATCATTTAAAACTACATCAGAGTCGCTGCAAAGGGAAAAAACAACGTCTAGAAGTTCGCATTGCCAAAATAAGTCTTGAAGATGTTGGAAAAGGCTGGCAAAATAACCAGGACAATACTGATTCAGAAAAGCAACCATTGTTCTATTGCAGTATATGTTCAAAAAGCTTCCCCACTCACAGCAATATGGCCAGACATAATGCCATGTTGCATGCTGTAAGAACCGTTAGCTGCAACCACTGTGGCAGTTCATTCACTCATGAGAAATCACTTAAGAGGCATAAAAGTGTAGGTGCATGTCAAAGAATGTATTCAAAAACGAATCATTCAGAAACACAAAATGTTTTAAGCCCACCATCTCGAGAGACAAATCGACTTCTACAAAGGATCCAGTTGCAATATAAGGACAAACGCAAATTCAAATGTACCTTCTGCCCACGCCTTTTCAAAAGTTCTGAGCAATTGAGGGTACACACCCGTTTGCATACCGGGGAGAAACCATTTGTCTGTGTTAGTTGTGGTGAGAGATTTATCCGTAGGGACTACCTGCAACGCCATTTAAACAAGTGTAAAGGAGAAACTCTTGACCCTGTGCTTTGTGACAGGTGTGGTGATGTGTTTTCTCAAGACCAACTTGGCAACCATCAACAAACATGTGTTGTCAAGTCCAAATCACTTGCCTGTAGTCGAAATGATTCCACTGCTCACAGTCCCCTTAAAGGTTTTTCCTGTGCCAATTGCAGTTCACGGTTCTTGTTGTTTTCACAACTCCAGGAGCACTTTCTCAACAGACACAGTGAAGAAACAACAACTCCGGACTCCTCTCTACAGGAGCAGTTGTCCGGCAAAGTGAACATAAAAGAGGAGCCTGTGGATGAAGAATATGGTGACACTCAGCAGAGTTGTGATAACATCTTGCTTGATCAAGTCCGTGATATACATAATGATATGATGAAACCTTTTGAGTGCCCACAGTGCAACATGCACTTTGGAAATAAAGGTGGCTTTGCCAGACACATGCGTACACATTTAGGACAGCACCCGTTCAACTGCAAGAAATGCAAGAAAGGCTTTTGGAACAAAAACTTTTATCGGACACATATAAGAAAATGTAGACTTGTAGGCATCAACAGAGAGGGCAAAACTGACACATTAATTACTTCAGAAATGGATCCAGCTCTTAAAGAGACTGTCCTAGTTTTCAACAAAGGTTCCAAAACAACAGGCACTGGAGTCTTGCAGACTAATTTCTCCTGCAAAGATGACTTGAAAGATTTAACCCTGCAGAATTTCTCTGAAAATCAAGGAAAAGGAAGCTCTTCCACTGAAAGAAAAAATTGTGGTCAACAAATCCCAGGAAACAAGTACCAGTGCTCAGAGTGTGATAAAAGTTTCACTGATGGGCTTCTTCTCATTAGCCATTTAGAGGATCATGGGCGTGAAGAGTTGGAGAGAAAAAAGAAATCATGCCAGAAGTGTGGTAAGACATTTGCTAATCTTGCAGACCTTGCAAGGCATATGAGAGTCCACTGGAATGAGAAGACCTATACTTGCCCAGAATGCCCACAGACGTTTCACTATTCTTCTGACCTTGACATCCATAGAACTTGTCATGACCCAAATAGACCATTTGTTTGCAAAGAATGTCAACAAAGATTTTGGACCAGTCAGTCTTTGGAAAATCATCAAAGCCAAGCTCATCCAAAGGAACTAATTTATACATGCCATGTGTGTAACAAGAACTATGCAATCAGAAGTTCACTTGTTAAACATATCAGGATGAAGCATCAAACGGAGAAGAACATGAATGTTGATCGATTCATACAGGAAAAAGAAGATGTGGTGCAAGATGACTTTGATATGGAAGTTGATGAGGATGAAGAAAGTAATGCAAATAATGATGAGGATGAAAATGATGCCAGTGAGGATAATGATTCTGACTCTGCAGACTACTTCCCTTGCCATGTATGCGGTAAAACATTCACTACATCAGAAAGCCTTGAAGATCACCAACGCTGTCACCTCGGTGAAAAGCCTCACGAGTGTGCTGAATGTGGCAAATGTTTTTTCCAGGCAGGACAACTGCAACAACACCTACGAAGCCATAAGTCTGAATATCAGTGTCAAACATGTGGTAGAGGCTTTGTCTCACTCTTTGCCTTACGCAAACACAAACATACTCATGGAAAGAGCCGTCAACATCGTTGCTCCAAGTGCCCACTCAGCTTCAGAGGGCCCTCGCAGCTGGCGGAACACATGGCCAGCCACCGTGATGACAATTTCCCTTGTGATATATGTGATCGCACCTTCTCCTGCAAGATAAGTCGGGCAGAGCACCGGAAAATACACACTGAGACTGATGATGTTCAACCACTTTTACTTCCACCTGAGACGAAGACCGCATCCCCCCCTCCTACTGCCACTGCAATGGAACAACTGAAATATCGCTGTGGGGTTTGCAATGAACGCTTTAAAGATCCAGAACAACTGTCTGAGCATGGCTGCATGGCTGCTAGAGAGCGACCATATACGTGCGAAGAATGTAACAAGCATTTCTTGCACGCATCTCACTTAAATAAGCACCAGCTCAGTCACTACCAACTCCCACAATCATATGTGTATCGGTGCAATCAATGCCACATGAATTTCAATTATCGGCATAATTTTGTCAGCCATTTAAAGACCCATGGTGATGATGAGGCGGCAACAGAAACTCTGAAGGGAGTCTCAGTGACACATTCTGGGGAAACTGATGCAGATAAGAAGACAATTTACAAGTGCCCAATTTGTCCTCACAGGTTTGCCCACGCATTGGAACTGGCAAGTCATCTTTCAATACACTCCGAGAACATGAATACATGCAGTGTTTGTGACTTGACATTTCCCACCAAAAGCAAGCTTGCTGAACATGAGCGAAGCCATTTAACTGCTGCAACCCAATATGAGTGCACTGAGTGTGGTAAGAGCTTCTTGGGTAGTGATCCTTTCCGCCAGCACCACTGTGCTCGCAGGCAAAGTGCTGTTACAGACCATGAACATCCAAATTCCTCAAGTAGAACATCAATGGAGGAAGAGGAAGAAGTGGATGTTGGAGAGGACTTCTTTAATTGTACTGTATGCTTAAAGCGATTCTCCTCCAGCGGTAGTCTCCAGGAACATCTAAACAAAGAGCATCCCAATGAACGACCATTCAAGTGTCAGTCTTGTGGAAAGGCCTTTACTCTGAAGAGATATCTTAGAGACCATGAAAGAAGACAACATAAGTTTTGCACTGAACGAGCTCAGACCTCAGACACATCCACTGAAACTGAAAGCCAGTACAAGTGCTCTGTTTGCCCCAAAACATTAATCTCATCCCACAGTCTGTCATTGCATATGAAAGTGCACACAGAACAGGAATCTGGAGGAGAGCACCGTTGTGACATGTGCTACAAATCATTTACTCGACTGTCTCTTCTAAGGCAGCACCAAGAAAGTCATGTTGGGCAAGTTGTGTATGAATGCACAGAGTGTGACAAAGCATTTGCATTCCCTCATCTTCTGGAGGAACATCAAAAGACTCATGCTGCTGGACCATAAGTATACTTTACTCAAAATCCTTCCCTTAACTAAATGTAAAAAGAAAGTTGGTCAGTGGTCATACAAACAGCCTCGTGCCTTCACGAATTGGGTTGTTAACCAATTAACTCATTACTCTAATTTCTGATGCTGTTTGATTTGAAGAAGCAATTTGCTTTCAGTTACATCTTACTAGTTTAAAAAAATATATGTAAGACAGAATCTTGTTTTATTCCATGTCATTTCAAAAATATTTGGCCTACTACATGGTTTGTGAAAAGGTTTAGGATATACAGATTTCCTTCCCATGATGGCTTGATATCTGGTTAGAATGGCAGTTCTATTAGTTGGGTATAGTTCAAATGTTTTGTTCCTTAAATGCAATAACAGTTGACATTTGCAATACACTGTCAAATATAAGCTTTTTACAGTGGAATCCCGTATTCTGATTAAGTTAAATGTTTGTCAGTTATAGCTTTATGAATCAGTATGGATCCAATTGTACTTGTTTGCTCCTTGCTTGTCCATTACACTTCCTAACTTTCTATACATGTCACTTTGACTTAATCACATAAAAATGTGTGATATTGTTAGTCATGTTTATTCAATATAGCCCATTCTCAAAAAAATGAATTTCCACATGTGTAAACCACAATGTTGTGTATATAATGTAAATATTACGTCATAATATAGCGTTGTAGTATTTGACATGACATTGACCAGTGCTGTTGTATGATTGTTTTCACTGTTTTCAGAAAGATTCTGTATCATTAAATTGCCTTATCCTAAAAATGTTCCTAATAATGAGATTCTACTGTGTTTGATTTAGTAGTTAATGGGTAACATTTGTACATAATTGTATCCTCTTATTAGTTGTTACTTTTGTATAAATGGTATTTAAATCAATAGACATTCACACATTTAAAATAAATAAATAAACTGGTTGTTTTGTTGTGTTCTTTTTGAGAACTTGATTTGAATTAGCTTGTGATTGTTTTGTTTAAGTTGGATAGAATCCTGGCTTAATTTTTTTTAAATGTAGAAATTACTCAATGAAACTACCAGTGATAAATGCTTGCATTTGTTTTTCATAACAGAAGTAACAAAAATAGTCACCTGAATTCCCATGTGATATACAGTGAGGGGGAAAAAGTTTTAACCCCTGCTGATTTTGTAAGTTTTCCCACTGACAAAGAAATTATCAGTCTAATTTGAATTGTAGGTTTTTGAACAGTGAGAGACAGAAAAACAAAATAATCCTGAAAAATGCATGTAAAAAATTTTATAAATTGATTTGCATTTTCATGAGTGTAATATGAATTTGATCCCCTCACAATCAGAATGATTTCTGGCTCCGAGGTGTCTTTTATACAGGTAACAAGCAATCTGCATATGACCCCAAGAACAACACCCCTGCCGTCAAACATGGAGGGGGAAACGTTATTTTGGGGGGGGTTTCTGCTAAAAGGATAGGACCACTTCACCACATCAAAGGGACGATGGACAGGGACATATAGTGTCAAATCTTGGGTGAGAACCTTCTTCCGTCAAGCAGGGCATTGAAAATGGGTTGTGTATGGGTATTCCAGCATGGCAATGACCCAAAACACATGGCCAAAGTAACAAAGGAGTGGCTCAAGAAGAAGCACATTAAGGATGTGGAGTGGCCTAGCCAGTCTCCAGACCTTAATCCCATAGAAAATCTGTGGAGGGAGCTGAAGTTTCGAGTTGCCAAATGTCAGCCTCAAAACCTTAATAATGACTTTGGGAAGATCTACAGAGGAGTGGGACAAATTGCTTTCTGAGGTGTGCAAAGCTGGTGTCCAACTACAAGAAATGTCTGACTGATTGCCAACAAGGGTTTTGCCACCAAGTACTAAGTCATGTTTTGCCGAGGGCTTGAATACTAATTTTACTCATTAAAATGCCAATCAATTGATACCATTTTTGACATGTGTTTTTCTGGATTTTTTTAGTTTTTCTGTCTCACTGTTCAAATAAACCTACCATTAAATTTATAGATTAATCATTTCTTTGTCAGTGGGCAAACATACAAAATGAGCAGGGGATCCAATACATTGTTCCCTCACTGTACAGTGCTTTGCCAAATATCCAAACCCCTGACCAGTTCTCTGAAATACTGAATTACAAATGGTACAACTTAGTTCTGTTAGTTCAACTTAATCTGAGAAACTCACACTTGATGGCAAAGGGACAATTTGGTATAAAGTAATTCAATCTTCTTAAAATTTGTCATTTTGTCCTTTTAAGCATTGCTCTTCTATAGCCTTATGAATATCAGAAACAATTTCGTGCCATGTTTTTGGGGATCTGTTGTTTTACACTGTACTAGGTGACGTTATAACAGGCTTTAAAGGGTTAGAAAATGTATGTATATTTGTTGGGGTTAGGTTGTAAAGAAGCAATTTAAGCACTTGTGTAAATGCCTTTTTAAAACCAACACCTCATGGCTCCCTCTTTTAAAGCCTTATAGTGGGCATCACATTTGCATTTTTGAATTAATGCTGTCATATGGGACATATTTAGATGTGTAGCATTACTAGTGAATTCACAAAAAATGAAGTTTTTAGCTGTTATTTTACTAGGTAAGTATGCTAAGAACTAATTTATAGCAATGACCTGGGATAAATCTGTGTTAACAGGACAGTGATGCTATTAGAACCACTGACCTTTCATTTCCAGGCCTAACACTCTTGACCACTATGCTATCCAGAATGAACAAAAATATGAATGACAAATTAGTTGTTTCTGCTTTTATCTTTAGCATACTGCCCACACAAAACAACACGTCACCAGAGCCTCAGCATCATACTGTAGCCAGCCTCTTAAAACCCCTTTATCTCCAAACCTCCAATTCTCACAAAATGTAATTTTTACTATTTTGATGCCAAACATGTTTAAAAGATTTATTTGTCATTATCAATCAGTTATGGCAATGAAATGCTTGGTTTTCTTACACCCGACAGTGAAGTAAAAAAAGTAACAGCATTTATAATATAAAAATATGAAGATAACACGAAATATCAATAATAACACTATACAAAAATACGCGCATCAATAATAATAACTATACAAATGTACAACCAGGGTGCAATGTAAAAGTGGCAGGTGTGTATGAAATAATTGCCAGATGAGCATGATATAAAGTGACAGGTATGCATGGGACTATGGATGGAAGGGAAGACTGGTTCCTGAATTGAACAGCCTTATGGCCTGAGGAAATAAACTGTCCCATAGGCTGTTAGTTTCAGACAGGATACTCCTGTGCCTTCTGCCTGATGGCAGCTTGGTAATCAGTCCATGGCATGGGTGGCTGGGATCTGTAATGATTAGTTTGCTCCTCCTCCTACACCTCTCTGTGTAGAGATTCTGCAGGGATGGCAGGTCAGGCCTTGTGATGCACTGCTGTTTTAATCACCCTCTGAAGTGCTTTACGGTCGAGGGCGGTACAGCTACCATACCAGTCGGTGACACAGCCGGATGGGATACACTCGACAGTGCATCTGTAGAAGTTGGTGAGTTTCCTGGAATGTTGTTTTACTGACACCACAAAGTCAGTGACCTTACCTTGTCGCTATATGTTGACTAGTTGTTGTCAGAGAAGGCCTATGATGGCGGTGTCGTCAGCAAACCTAACAATGGTGTTGGAGACGTGGGTTGCCAGGAATGCGTGGGAGAAGCGAGAGTACAGGAGCGGGCTCAGCACACAGCCATGGGGGGAGCCAGTACTGCGAGTCAGTGAAGATGTGGTGTTGCCCATCCATACCACGTGGGGTCAGCCCGTCAGGAAGTTCAGGTTCTATCTGCACATAGAGGGGTCGAGACCCAGATCCCTGAGCTTCACCAATAGCTTGTGGGGCACAATGGTGCTGAAGGCTGAGCTGTAGTCAATGAACAGCATTCTCACATGTGTTCGTTTTGTCCAGATGAGAGTGTGGAGTGGAGGGTCAGAGCAATGGCATCTTCTGCAGCGGGTTAAGTGTTACAGGCATGGATATTTTTTATGTATTGCAATATCATCCCTTTACATCAGTCTCTCGTCCCTGTCAACATAACATTATTTGACAATTCTTAACGTAATTCTCTACTAACCTGATTTCTCCCCCTCAATCGTTCTTTAAAACTTCAAAAATTGCCTTCCACATTCATAACACAATCCCTACAAACCTAATGAGCAAAAGCAAATTAACAAAGAAAATCAGATTTTCTTTATATTAGCAAGGTTCTCTACGTTTAACATACTTAAGCGCTTATCATTTCTCAATGTGCTCCACCTTATACTATTCCTTAACTTATAAACACAGATCAGCCATAACATTATGACCACCTGCCTAATATTGTGTAGGTCTCCCTTTTGCTGCCAAAACAGCCCTGACCCGTCAAGACATGGACTCTACTAGACCTCTGGAGGTGTTCTGTAGTATCTGGCACCAAGAAGTTAGCAGCAGATCTTTTAAGTCGTATTAAGTTTTCCAGGTGGGCCCTTCAGGGATTGGACTTGTTTGTCCAGCCTATCTTACAGCTGCTCAACTGGATTCGGATCGGGGGGAATTTGGGGGCCAAATCAACACCTTGAACTCATTGCGTTCCTCAAATCATTGATGAAACATTTGTGCTTTGTGGCAGGGTGCATTATGCTGCTGCTAGAGGCCAATGCCATCAGGGAATATCATTGCCATGAAAGGATGCACATGGTCTGCAACAATGCTTAAGTAGGTGGTATGTGTCAAAGTAACATCCACATGAATGGCAGGACCCAGCAGAACATTGCCCAAAACATCACTCTGCCTCCTTCCCACATTGCATCCTGGTGTTGTGTTCTCCAGGTAAGCAACGCACACTCACCCGACCATCCATGTGATGTAAAAGGAAACGTGATTCATCAGACCAGGCCACCTTCTTTCATTGGTCCGTGGCTCAGTTCTGATGCTCATGTGCCCATTGTAGGCACTTCAGGGAGTGGAAAGGTCAGCATGGGCACCCTGACTGGTCGGCAGCTACACAGCCCCATACGCAACAATCTGCAATGCACTGTGTGTTCTGACACCTTTCTATCAGTATCGGCATGAACTTTTTCAGCAATTTGAGCTATAGTACCTCGCCTATTGGATCAGACCACACGGGCCAGCCTTCGCTCTCCACATGCATCAATGAGCCATGACCCTGTCGCCTGTTCACCTCTCCTTCCTTGTACCAGTATTGATAGGTACTGACCACTGCAGAACAGGAACACCCCACAAGGCCTGCATTTTTGGAGATGCTCTGACCCAGTCGTCTATCCATCACAATATGGCCCTTGTTAAAGTCGCTAAGATCCTTATGCTTTTTCCTGCTTCTAACACATCAACTTTGAGGAGGGAATGTTCACTTGCTGTCAACACATCCCACCCACTGACAGGTGCCATGATAATGAGATTATCAATATTATTCAGTTCTCCTGTCAGTGGTAATGTTATGGCTGATCGGTGTAATGTATTATGTATACAGTAATTTGTTTAATTTATATTTTACTCAACATAGTTTTTCCTTTGAAAATATAGACAATACACACAACCCATCGCAGGCTTTTATTTGAAAGGCAAAATACGAAAACCGGAGTTCTTGTTGCTGTTGCCACTAACGTTGCCTGCATGACACTAATCCATTGCAACTATCGAGTTGTGAAAGTTAGCTAGCTATCTTCCTATCTTGAATTCTTGCTCAGACAATAGCTACATTTATATGAATGTGATAGCCACTTACTGATATCAACACAAACCTTTGGAAACACAGACACAGGTAATTACTTTTCTCTTACCTCACTAGCTAGTTTGATACTCTGAGCGTGCAGGACTTTGTTTTTCTGCTCTGATGCTCGTGCAATAGTAAACTGTGCGCGATACATGTAATCTTCATGCTCTGCTCTTTTTTTCTGCATGCGGGCTGTCTCTGGACTTTTTTGCTTCTCCAGGGTTGGAGTTAGCTGCTGTTGTGGTTCTGCGCTGCTAGTATTAGCATTCTCATTGAACTCTGCACTGTGTTGTGTCTAATGATGTTTGACCAAATTGCTTGTGTTATGGGTGTTTTTCCTTTCTTCCTCTTGACATCTCTGTCTTTCAGCTATACCAATCTGAGTTTTATATTCTATACGTATGCGTCCAGAGGTGACAGCCATCGAGTTTCACTTGATGTGGTATCGGCATATTTTTCTATGAGTACAAGTACATGAGACCAGTATCTGCCTGATACTGGTATTGGTGCATCCCACGTTGAACTCGTCTGTTCAGAGACCATGAACGCAAAGAGTTAAAATAGATAATGCTTAAGACCATTATTATCACGAAAAATAATCATAACAACCTAAGTAACCTCAACCACGATTATAAATATATCCCCAAGCCGAAATGGCGTGGTCCTTTCGGTCCAGGGCCACCATGGCACCCATTTATTCTTAATTCATTGTCTTTCATTCCTCATAGTCTCCCACTGAATCACCACTGACTCCCATTCATTCACCACTGACCTTGATTAATTTTATTCTATTTTATTCCATTTATTCCCCATTGACTTCCATGTATTCCCCACAGGCCCCCATTCATTCCACACTGACTCCTATGTGTTCCCCGAAGACTCCCATTGAATCACAATTGACTCTCATTTATTCCCCATTGACATTGTATGTTTCCCACAGACTCCCATTGAATCACTACTGACTTCCATGCATTTCTTGATTATAGTGCCGCCATCAGGCCAATCATCTTGAAACCTGACTTAGCATAAGCCTGAACCCATACACTAATTTGGGTTGCAGTAAGGATCACCATCGGGCATTAATGAGCATTTGAATTGAGACCACGCCTACAGGAATTTTCATTGACTCATATCAGCCATTCTGTTAAAGGTATCAACAATCCTTATACCCGATCTTCAGATATTTGTCCCATAGTAACCGTGACGACACCCTTAGGTGTCTGAAGACGTGTTTTGAATCTAATTTTGGGCGGAAATGGCCGTCCCCAACAGGCTGCACGTCACTTAGCCTAACTCTCGGATAACCAAAAATGGACAAACAGGTGGGGCGTGAGCGCAGCTGAGGTTCCTGGTTGCTAAAACAATACCCATCTAGCTTTATATTACCAAGTTAGAGAAGCTAAGAAGCTAGGCTAAATGCTGCCATTATGTTATTCTGCGTTGGTAGCCAGTCACCATAACATTATCAGTTTACTATTGAGGTTAACCTGAAACTGTACAACAAAACTTTTAGATCAAAATTGTACAACTACAGCTTCTTTTTATATATATATATATATATATACATATATATATATATATATATATATATATATATATCAAATGTATGTGGCAATTTTGCAACTTTACGTTTTGTCGGGACGATAAGACTATTAAAAATATATAGTTATATAGTTTCAGATAGTTATTAGACTTTCATCTAACTTAAGTTTTGAGCATAGACTATATGGTTACGATTCGTTTATTTAGATGTCACTGGATTATAAATTGACTGGAGGTAGCTGAGGTGATTGTTAATAATACTGCTCTAAATACGGTGGATACATGCACTTCCAGACGGGCCACCCTAACGGTGAGTACACCCATGCGAGGTGTACATGTGATGGCTACCGCTGCTGAGTTTACGCTGATTACCGTAGTAACAACAAAGCTCTGGTGGCACTAGGTTTGGTATGTCGTCTAAAAATTACTTTACAGATGTTGCATGTTTTTGTTAAATATAAACCAAATCAGCTACATGAAATTATGTAGTTGGCTAGGTAAGCAGGTTATTTGCATTTCCAACCTGGTCTCATTGGAATACATTGACTATTTTACATAAATCCATGGTACCCAATGTTGTATGATATGTTACGTTAGGTTACATTACAATGTGCAACCAAAATGAATAATATATTATGAATTAGCTAAAACATAACATATACTGAAAGCTATTGAAACATACTGTATGTTACAAACTCTAGACAAATGTATCATGTTTGTCTAGGGTACAAAAACATGTTACAAAAGCTACTAAAACTAAATCATATTTTATGAATCTTCACAAAACATCCAAGCTGTGATTCCAGCTGGCGACATCCAGCTCTGCTGATGTGTGTCCTACCATTGCTCCATACACACTGCTCCATGAAAATAATAGATTTGGTGGGACAAGTAATGGCCTCACAAAGGTTGCTACGATATGTAAAAAATGCATTTTTAACATTACAGTTTACATTAGGTATGTTGTACTGAGCAATGACAATGAAGTTGAATCTAATCTAATCTTGGTATCACAGTACTGGGTTTAAGATTAGGGTTAAGGTTTGTAGTACATTTTGAAAACGAAAACAGTTATTGTTATAATTGTATTCATTACTTTCGTAGTTATTAGAAAAATTGGTACAAGACTGAACCAGAGATCACTAGCCCTTTTGGGATCACGATAAGCAAGCAAGTTCATTCATATAGCACAATTCATACATAGAAGCAATTCAATGTGCTTTACAGTGAAAATAAAAATACAAGATGCAATGGAATTAAAACTGTCAGATTGTTACACTTGTCTGGCTCAGCTGTCACCAGGGGGACTGCATGAACTTCAACACCCCGGTATCTCAATCCTCACATTCTAATGCTAGAATGAACCTGTCAGTCCCTATGTAAGATTATCATAGCATCAATGTTTTACTTGGCTCTCTCCAGGGGGACATTCCTGCCATGTCTGTACATGCATTGTATATTCACTCTCAATGAATAACAGTTACCATAACTGTTTACTATACCACCCCGGTATCTCAGTCCTCGCGCTCCAGCGCGTGGATGAACTCGTCAGTCCTTTTGTGAGAAAATATTCTACATTGATGTCTAAACAGCAACACAAGAACTTGCATTATTTGTCATCCGCAGATTGTTACATTTACACTGAGGTTATTCCTTTGATAGCACCAGAACCTGCATTATGATTGGTAAAAAATAGCAAAATAAGTGTTTTTAACCTGGACTTGAAAATTTATATTTTTAAGATCTTCTGGTAGTTTATTCCAGTTGCGTATAGCTAAACACATCTTCTCCATGTTTAGTTTGGACTCTAGATTTTCGAACCGCAGCCGTCTACCAGGAAGTTTTAGAGCACATGCTTCATGCTTCCTGCTGCTGACCAACTTTATGGAGATGCAGATTTCATTTTCCAACAGAACTTGGCACCTGCACACTGTGCCAAAGCTTCCAGTACCTGGTTTAAGTACTTTTCATGTTCATACTTTTCATTTGGCCAACATTTCTAAAAATCCTTTTCTTGTATTGGTCTTAAGTAATATTCTAATTTTCTGAGATACTGATTTTCATTAGTTGTCAGTTATAATCATCACAATTAAAAGGAATGAACACTTGAAATATATCAATCTGTGTGGAATGACTGTATACATGATGCAAGTTTCACTTTTTGAATGGAATTACAGAAATAAATCAACTTTTGCATTATATTCTAATGATATGACCAGCCCCTGTACGTTGATGGTAAAGCAGCTATCCCTGAAGCTTTTTCATTTGGTTATTTCCATATAAGTTTCATTAGGTCTGAGCTACTGAGGAATTTTGATGGAAAGATGCATTAAAAACAATTTCAGAATTGAATCATTGTAAAACTAAAGGGTGTTGAAGGTAGAGAAGAGGTCTCTGAAGCAATATCTGCTGGTTATTTCAAATTATTTAAAATGTTTTAAATAAGCAAGCAAGCAAGCAAGTTTATATAGCACAATTCATACATAGAAGCAATTCAATGTGCTTTATAGTGAAAATAGAAATAATGCAGTAGAATCAAAAACAGTTTACACAGAGGTTATTCCTCTGATAGCACCAGAACTTGCATTACATTTGGTAAAATATAGTTGGATGTGCATTTAATAACACAATAAATTTTGAAGAGAAATATAAAATACAGCATAATAATAAAACATGGAATAATAAAATAGAGACACTAAACAGTGCTGTTATAAAAACAGGCTCACAGTGGGGTTAGGTTTTAGAGCTCTGTCATAGGCACGTGAAAAGAGAAGTGTTTTTAGCCTGGATAAAAAAAAATTGACACATTTGGTAAACGTCTAAGATCTTCTGGTAGTTTATTCCAGTTGTGTACAGCATAACTGCTAAACGCAGCTTCTCCATGTTTAGTTTGGACTCTGGGCTCTACTAGCTGACCTGAGTTCATGGATCTTAGAGCCCTGCTCGGTTTATATTCTTCAAACATATGAGAAATGTATTTGGGTCGTAAACCATTCAGAGATTTATTAACTAAAAGCACCACTTTTAAGTCTATTCTGTAACTGAACGGAAGCCAATGCAAAGATTTAAGAACCGGAGTGATGTGCTCTATCCTCTTGGTCCTGGTTAACATTCTAGCAGCTGCATTCTGATTGAGCTGCAGTTGTCTTACAGTCTTTTGGGGGAGTCCAGTTAAGAGGCCCATTATAGTAGTCAACCTTACTAGAGATAAAAGCATGGATGAGCTTCTCTTTGTCGTTTTGGGACACCAGGCCTTTGATTCTTCTTATTTTTTTAGATGATAGTATGCTGTTTTTGTGACCAATTGATATGACTGTTAACACCAAGATAAGTCGATCAGAACAGCAAGATTCTGCACTTGATCCCTGGTTTTTATGGCCTTAGAATCCATCTCTTTACTAATTAACACAATCTCAGTTTTTCCTTAGTTTAATTGTAGACAATTTTGGTTCATCCAGCTATTTATGTGCTCTATACATTGACACAGTGTCTATTGAGCTGTTTTCGAGAGCCATATATATTTGAGTATTATTGGCATAGCTGTGGTAGTTAATGTTGTTCTGTAGAATTTGGCCCAGAGGTACACAATTTCTGCACCAATTTCTGCAAACGTTGAGAATGCTTTTGGCAGACAGAAGGGCAGATGGAGGTGCTTGTTAAAACGAACTGACTGCAACATACACAAGGTCAAATCCATGGTGATGGCATGTTGTGTTTTGCATTACCTCTCTAAAATGAATGATGACGACTACAGAGAAGAATGGGGTGTCACTGCATTAAACCAGCCTGACAAGACACTGCCATCCACTGTAAAGGCCAATGGGTTAGAAACACGTACAGATCTTACGTGTTTTCATTTGACCTGTACATGTGTCTAGGCCCACAATCTTTAAAGTACACCTGATTTTACATGTTGTTTCTTTCTCTTGTCACGACCGTAGGCGAGGACCCAAGTGCGGACTGAGGGTGAGAGGGACAGAGACGGGCTAGCGATACGGGGACGGTAGGTAATGCGTCTCACGTACCGGCGGTGAAGGTACAGGCGAGTGGCAGGCAGAGTAGTCGGGGACAGGCGAGAGGTCGGTGAACGGCTAGGATCAGAGGTACAGGCAGGGCTCGGGCAGA
>JACXGJ010003795.1:32048-50669 GCA_016801105.1 Esox niger | reverse complement strand
TGTGTGTGTGTGTGTGTGTGTGTGTGTGTGTGTGTGTGTGTGTGTGTGTGTGTGTATGCGGATGCAACGCTTTGCCGAAAGAAGCAGCAGCTGCTAAATCATGTGTAGAATTGCAATAAAGTAGTTTTATTTTTTGTAACATTTTGTGTAAGAGCTGTTAAAAAACAGTTGGGAGTGTTCTCCGGTTTAGATTGAATAGTATTTTGGGCTGAGGTTCCCCAGGGGGCCCCAAGCCTTACTAGATTTGAGTATTTAATAATATTTTACCTTTTACTTATTTCAAACAGGGGTGTCAAGATTAAGCGCATTTATTATTTTAATCCTATTACAAAAATCTAACTGCAAAGTTTTAGGAGATATCCCTAATTTGCTCACAACTTGTTGAATTATAGTAACACCAGTTGACAATGAAACCAACTCTCCGTTTATAGAGCACTCCTCAGTTATACTCCCGAGCATGATGCTAGTGACCAACTTACCACAATTTTGAATTCTTTATTTTCTAATCTTCAGATATTTTTTAAAGCTATGTAGATGGCACAATGATGTCCTTCAAGATTCAGGACTTGTTTTCAATTCAATTAATTATTTTAATTGACTAGGCCTATATAGTCACAATTAGATTACGTTGATTACCCAATTGTGCAAATATCTAGCAAAAGAAACTGGCATGCCTTTGCAATTGTAACAAAGGAAATAAATGTTTTATGTGTGTAGAATAATATTTCAAATCTTGGTAGGAAATAAATGAATCCCCATCAATATTTATATTAAATGAATTGTATTAAACAAATGAAGTGGGTATAGAATACTACATTTTAGCAAAATATTTCTCTACATTGATTGATGGGACAACCGAATCAGCAACACTTGAAAATGACAATGTAACTCTGTCAGGTCATTTGTACATTTGTCCAGTCAGTTATTAAAATGACAATCATTATCAAACTGCATCCGTCAACAGTTTTACTAGAAGTAAATGTTTTGAACAAGTACAAACAGCGGTTGGACAAGTGAAAAATCAGTCTCACTTGGCCAACGGACAAATGAAAATATGTAAATTAACATTATGATTCCACTTTCACTGCAGATGTATAGCATAAGGGATATTTTTATGATATTACAATGCAAGAATTCTAAATAATTCCCTTTTACCACAAAATGATCTTACTAGGACACATTGGCTGTCCAACCAACACAGCTGAATGTAACTGTCAGGGAGGTGACATTTAATATAAAATGGGAAAAGGTTGGGAGCCCCTGTATACTAGAGCAACGACTATTCGTCTTGGTAAAAGGATGCGCTCCAGACCATCCAATCAGATCTGTGCGTGTACACTTCTTCACTTTTTGCCAAAGTTTAATACACATAACTATAAAGTGATTATTTAAACATTGCATTTAAACGCTGCATGGGCAGTCGTTTCTTCACAAAGCACCAAACAAAGATTCATTTAACTTCCTATATTTAAAAATAAATAAACCAGAAGGCAAATTTTGTAGGTAGAAAAAACAAACTGCGTCATAAGGCCTATACAATAGCATCAACCAGTGCTAATCAGAATTCCACTTTACAAGGTGGAAAAACAACTACCCCTTCAAACAAACGGGAAGCTATATTTGTTAACGTTATCTTACCTCTCTCCCCTTCCAGTTTCACCTCCATGACAATTCTCGTCTGAAATTCTGTACAGATTGGACTGGGGTGGTCACAGGCAAATGAAATAACATCAAGTAGACTCATATGCTTAGCTGACAAACTAATATTAACAAAAAGTTCCTTGTGCTCTATGCCCAAAGGCCACATTGAGCGGCTCAAATGCATTTGCAGAGAACTTCTCGAAGGTTGTAAAAGTTCTTTTTTAAGCAAAAGCACAATAATGTTGCGCCCTCCTGGTATTCCAGTTCTCAAAGTCAAAGCCAGAGTCACTTGTTCCATTAATAGTACAGAGACGTGGTGCATGCAACAATAACACAAGTCAGTGGTTGCATGCATGCAGTTGTCAGGTGATCACCAGCTGGTTGTGTGGAGGACAGGATAGGACGCAATAATACCTAAGTGGCTGGAATGCTGAGCTTGGCCAAGACTAAGTCTCTCTTGCTGGGCAACAGCACCCTCTGCTGATTATAAGAGGGTATTGCACTGACAGACACCCTCAAGTCACTAGTCAACACAGCACAGGCAAAAAAGCTCACAATTCTCCTTGAATTTATCAACACTGTGTTAATAGGGAAAGCCCTCATTCGCTAACATCATAGTCTGAAATGAAATAATTTCCAATATTGTCCATACAGAAAATAAGTATTTTCACACCAGTTCATTCTCATATTAATTCAGCCCAAAAGTGGTCTTAGAGTGGTGCACCAGCCTACACTAAACGTATGTTGCTGCGATTATTCGAATCAAGACTAGGCCTACTATTTTAGCACATTCTCTCCAAAAAGCTTGGATGCCATGTAAAATACCAATAAATACAGAATGCAATGATGTGTAAATAATTTATTCAATAAACACATTTTAGAGACAACATATCAAATGTTGATTGAGAAATCTTATTGATTTTGGAAAAATACATGCCCATTTTGTATTTGATGCCAGCAACACATTTCAGACAATTTGGGAAAGGGGCATGTTTACCACTGTGTTGCATTACCTTTTCTTTTAACATTTATTTTATAAGCGTTTGGGAGCTGAGGAGGCCAACTGCTGAAGTTTTGAAAGTAAAATGTTTGCCAATTTTTGCTTCAGCTGCTCAATAGTTGGGTCTCCTTTGTCGTATTTTTCGTTTCATAATGTGCCCAATGTTTAGCACATAGACTATAGTATTTGACTACTTTAGAACTTTGCGCTGATAACAAGCCGGATGGTCCCTCTGCTTGGATGGTACCTCCGGAGGATGCGCCATCCATGATTCCCAAAAATAATTTTACATTTTGATTCATCAGACCACAGGACAGTTTTTTACTTCGCCTCAGTCCACCTTAAATGGGCTCGGGCCCAGAGAGGGCAGCAGCCGTTCTGGAGCTTGTTTATATCTGGTTTCGTCTTTGCATGGTAAAGTTTTAACTTGCATTTCTGGAGGCGGTGACATAGTGTTCACAGACAATAGTTTTTGAAAGTGTTCCTGAGACCATGCAGTGATTTCCACTACAGAACCGGGTCTATTTTTAATGATGTGCCGTCTGAGGGCCAGAAGATCATGGTCACCCAATATTGGTTTTCGTCCTTGTCCCTTGCATACAGTGAGTTCTTCGGATTCTCTGAATCTTTTAATCATATTATGTACCGTGGATGGTGAGATCCCCAAACTCGATTTTACGTTGCGATACATTTTTCATCTTAAATTGTTCCACTATTTGCCTGTCCAGTCTTTCACAGAATAGTGAACCCCTCCCCATCCTCACTTCTGACTGACCAATCCTCTCTGTGATGATCTTTTAATACCCAATCAGGTTACTGACCTGTTAACAATTGACCTAACTAAGCGTGTGATATTCAACCAGGTTGAGTTTTTTAGCATTACACAACTTTTCCAGTCTTGTGTAGATGTATTTTTCAAGAAACAATAAAATGTCCCAGTTTCAACACTTGTCTTTGTACTATTTTCTATTGAATATAGGGTTTAATTGATTTGCATATTGCATTCTGTTTTATAACAATTTAACCTGGTGTCCCAACTCTTTTGGAAACAGGGTTGTATTAAAACTTTACCAAAGAAGTGAAACAACATGCCAGTGCCTACCTCATCCCAAGGGAGGTGGTGGTTGACGTTACTGGTGGAACTTGTGGGAGGGAGAAGACATTTGGGGTTGTCGATGCAGTTTGTTGTGGGGTGGAGGAACTGGCCACTAACTCAGAGGAACCAAAACCCGAAGGGGGTTTCATGGACTCATCATCTGAAGAGTTGTCCTCTGACGCCCCTAGAATGAACTTCAGGCGCGCTCGTCGAGCCTCAGGCCCTTGACTGATCTTGGGTCTGGTGGTTCTACTGGGAGGCTGGGGTACCGCAAAGGGAAAAGGGGACGTCTGTGTGTGCTGCTCCGTCATCTCCCCTGATGAGGCCTCCGTGGGGTCAGTGTGGGTTAGTGAACAGTTTGCTGTGCTGTCTGTTGAGGTAGATGCAGCAAGGCCCATTGGTGTGGGGAGGTCAGCAGGGGGCAGGGCAGGGGTGAGTGCAGCGGCGGCAGATCCTTCGGCCACTTGCACCCCCACCCGTGTGGACGATGTGGGGTTTCTACAGCCAGGAGCCGTTTCCTTCGCTTTCTCCAGCATCAGCTGGACCTTAATCCTCCAGAGGACCCACAATATTAGTAATCCAGAGAGTAGCAATGAGAGCATTCAAAGGCATCCTCTTGAATCTGCAAAATAAAAATATATGGGTGGGACAGTGGACCTCAGGGTCCTGGACCTGGGAGGAGAAACTGCAGATTATCCACACCGACCATACCAACCACTCACGGCAAGAGTTTTCCTCATAGTGTTCATTATGACTTATAGGGTATTTAGAGGAACGTGAAGTTTGACATTAAATACATTTGCTAAAATGGGAGATTGATAGTGGAACAATTGAACGGTACAACAATCAACCAAGTAATAGTTTGAAAGGTGAATAATTCTGCTTCAGAATCACTTCAGGCAATTTACTGTTGTTTTCTCTACGCTCTGAATTATTCTCACAGTCTGCATGGTGGATTCTACCATTATGGACTATACATATGCATACAAAATTTCTACTGTAATGTCACAAAATACAAACAAACATGGAAGTGCCACTAAGTTTTCACATTGCAATGCTATTGATCAAGTCTAATAAACACATACCGCAAACAACCTGTGTATAGCCTAATCAGTTCAAGTTATCAGCTAGCTAGCAACTCACAAAACACTACAAAAGCTAAACATGTAGATTTTTTTATCAAAGCAAAAAAAGTTATGTTTTATGAGTACTTGTTTCATGGGTCATGGGTCATGGGACTCTTTCAAATGGCTCATGGGTCTCTGCATCAAAGCACCAGGCCGAGGTCTAGGTCCAAGGTCTAGTTTGTACTTTTACTGTGCAGCTGACAAGCGGTTAGGAAGTCCCATTGCGACACAAATTGTGGCAATGGGATCTGGCATCGCCCAGGGAGTAGGGATTCCTCATCAGCAGGGATTTACTGATCTCATCAGGCTCCAGATACTCCCTTGTGCCAAAAGCTAACGAAGATTGGCATGTGAGTGAGCGTGCCCTCACATACAGTGACAAAGACTTCTAATAACGTGGTCACCATTGTGCTGTTCTGCGCTTAGACAGAACGCAATGTCCATGTGGAACCAGTCTGCTTAAGGTTCCTAGACGGAAAGAACTGGATATGAATTACATGGCATCCATAGGAATGTAAGCGATAAACATGTCATGCATTAGCTTTGGCAGCACTAATCATAAAAAAATATGAAATGTCTACAAAACACACAGTACCATTGGATTGCATGACCCACAGCCATCAAAACTAGATTTGAACTTCAAAAGTAAAAAGTGCTTAGACGAAATTACATTTAAAAAAATCCCATTCCAAAGGTATATAATAATAACAGTACAAAAGTTTGTAAAAATGTTTATGCAAACAACCTAGTCCTAAACACACTGTATGTTTTAAAGTTTGAACAGTGTCTCTAGCAGAAACGCTGTGGGAAGAGTAGTGTGCCAAATAATAATAATAAGAAATAGTTTGAAGACTGAAGCTTGGGACTCTTGCATAGCAAGCTCAGTAATAAACAAACAATCTAAATGTAGACACTCCTTATATAAAAGAGCAAGAGCTAAAGCTTCAAATAACAGCCTCACATGGCATACATATTTGCTTTTAATCACCGATAGACAGGTCCTTGGTAACACAAACATAACATTAAAGATGCCATCTTCTATTAATTATTTCTCAATTATGCTTTTAATGTAAAAGAAATCCTGTATGCAATACCATTACTAGGGATATCCTTTTCTCATTGCGCGCTAATGGGTAAACTTATGGGTAAACTCAGGTAATCAGCTGAGTAAGCATGACCTTACAAGCACAGATCTGACTGATTGGACTGTGTGAATGTGTAGGAGGAAGACAGGGTTAATGATGCAAATGGACAAAAACAAAACAATTAGACATAATAAAATTGTGGAGGGGAACTGTGCATATGTAATGTCAAAAACACTGCGATTGCCCGAAAGGATTCTGATGCATATATTCTAAATGCAGCAACATTTTATCATTACAAAATAAATACAAAATCAAATAAATAATGAGATTGCCTTAGATGTAAGGAATAAAATCGATTACATTGTAAATAAATCTCATAGACTAGTCCAGGGTTTCCCAACTTATTGTCGTTCTTGATGAGCCGTGTAGCAATAAGACAAAAACACAATGTGCCACCGTGAGAGGCCCCAGGACTGAGTTTGGGAAACTCAGGTCTAATCACTTCAAATTGTTTATCCCCTCATAGCTTTCACAACACTACATTGGGAACAGATTAGGTGGAGTTTGATACTAGTCATAGGTCAAGAGTCAGCAATCTCTTTTATCACACAGTTAAGGTCAGGACGTAGCCTACAGTAAATTTATCCTAAGCCTGTAGAGTGAACCTCTAACCTTACTCAAAAGGAACTGGACAACCTCTAATAGCGTGGGTTTGTAATAGGACCGTTAACTACAGCCATAGAAACGTGCCTTTGACAGTGCAGAAGGTAGCTCTGTAAATCGCTATAAAGTGTCATGCAGAATTAAAAATGCAGATTAAACATAGCGGCTTAACACCGCTATTCTTCACTACTACCGTGTGACTTTAAAAAACGTCTCTTACTGCCGACGAGTGTTGAGTGGGTTTCATTCATACTAACATAGCAAACAGCTGTCTTGTTGCCATATGGGGTAAAGGTCAGCACTGGGAATGGAGCTGATGGGGGGGGGGGGGTTGAGCAGAGGTAAAGGTAAATAAAATAGCTAAACTATATCACAAAATCAGTTTAACAAAACGTGTTAGCCTCACATTCCCAGAAATTGTACACACATAAATCGAGAAGGTGCTGTGCAGAGAGCAGCACATTTATGTACAAACAACGAATGGCCTTGAAGAGTTGAACACGTTTATCAAAGATCAAATATAAGAGTTAGGTCAAAAGTGACACCTTTTCAATGTTTTAGACGAGGTTGTCTAGCAAAATGTACTACCATAGATACACATTTCCCGATAAATGTTTCGGATGGGGTTGTCAATTATTAGTAGTACTACTACTCTACATTACACGAGAAGTTACCCAACGGTCCTTGCTAACTGTCACTGTATGGATGTAGCCTATAAATCTATACAACAACGTGGATGGATATGTAAATAGAAATAAGTAAGTAAGCACAGGCTGGTAAAAATTACTAACAAGCTCAGTGGTATACTCTGGTCGAAGGAACGCCCGCATATGGTTTGCCACTGATTCCTTATTTTCATGTACTGTGGCTAGCTAACTTTGTTTATCAACTCCACGCACGATATGCAGCTACGTAGTTACGCTACCAGCGCTATATGAGAAGGTTACAATACACTTATCTCAATCTAAGATCGGCGGTGTATCTTATGGAAAAGGCTAAATACTTGTAGTATTGGATCGCCAACTGTTTGATGCTTACCACTCCCAGAGCTTGCGTGCGGTCAACCCAATATTTTCAATCCTGTTCGATTTCATCAGCTCAAAATGTTATGTGGTAGTGTGAGAAGGGCACTTGCACATGTTTTGACCAATAACCAATGAGAGTCAGCTAATGTCGCGACTTAGATGATGACGGTATCGCATCACCCAGGGCGATGACATTTACAAGTTTGGCATGCTTGCCAACGTGAAATTGCATACGGTTCTGAAGTTCATAAATGTTTTATAACATAATTTACTGTCTCCCATTTTTGTCTGGCAGAAACATTTTAGACCTATTTACACAACGTTCATTACACTAGGAAAATATACAGCATCATTACATCGTTTTTGTCAAATTATCTCATCAGACAAACCAAGCGAAGAATCGTGTAGACTGCCGTACAAAAAATATAAACACCATAGCGCCTCCACCATGTTTTCAATTTATAAAACATCACTCGATTCGATGTAGATACAGACTATAATTATATCTTCCCAATGAGGCAGTTATATTATACAAGTCCAAGGGTACACAATGCAATGGCATGTAACATAAACGGACCAAACGGGGAGAACGGTGCTCTTTACAAATTGAACAATAATTTGCGCTATGTAGTAATGTTGTAAACAAGGCGACACGGACATTGTGCATTTACAAGAAACGTACAACATATATTTTCTTTTAAATTAATAATATAACCTGCTTTAAATCCCTGAGCAAAAGATAATTATTTCGCTTAATGCCATTTCACTATCAGTGTAAACTCGGTAACCCGGTCTCACGTAATCGAATTCTATCATTTCAGCATAGTCCCAAAAGCGTAACTTCCGTGGAGGCGATGACCACTCCCATACGTTGTCGCCGCAATACAGAGCGCGCCAAATTCTAGCGAAGAACAACACAGGCATCCGTCAAACTGTGTTCTAGTTTGGAAAACTACTGGTTAAATTTAGACTAGGATGAAAACTGAGGTATGCCCGTTTTTATAAATGTGTTTTAAAAACACATTTTGCCGGACAAATAACTTTAGTCCAGTGGTAGCCTGCTAGCCTCAACTTCACCTAGTACTAGCTAGCGAGCTTACGAAGTTGGAATTTGCATATCTCGCTGTCTCCAGTAACTTGTATTGATTTTACCGAATGCTAGTTGTGAACCTTTTATAGCCCGGTTCCCTACATAATCCGGGACAAGATGGTTTTACAAAACAGTGGAAGGTACAAGTCAGAGCGCGGACAAGGGGGTGAACAGGACAATCAACAGTAAGTCAATGTCTAAAATGTCTGTAAAGCAAGTATAAATTAACTTGCATCATGTGAACAAAACATCCATCTTATGTACATTTCTGTAATAGTTGGCGAGTTAGTTAACTAGTTAATTACGTATACATACAATTATTCGCAGTGCCCTTGCGATTTGACAATGCGTGTGAAGACAGTGGGATTGTCTGTCTGATCAATAAATCATGTATTCTGTAGGGATGACCGGTCATCCACGTCAGCTGCTATCCGCCTTGAGCGCAGCCAGTTCACCGACGAGATGGACTCACGCTTTGGCTTCGAGAGGATGAAGGACCCTGGGGAGAAGACGGGTTGGCTCATCAACATGCACCCTGTATGTCCATTCAACCACAGTGGTCTCTGTTTGAAACTAGGTTTCAGTTGCGCCCAAACAGGCCATTCTGTCATTGCTCATCATATGCTTAGGGATTTGCATTGATAAATCAGGAATCTGTCCCGTTCACATTAATGAATAATACCAATCTTGTTGTGCCTGATTTGAACTGCATGATAATATCAATGTGCCTGCTGTGTTCCCACCATAGACAGAAATCTTGGATGATGACAAACGGCTGATCAGCGCTGTGGACTATTATTTAATCCAGGAAGATGGAAGCAGATTTAAGGCAAGCATCTGAACACCTGATATGAACACTTATTAAGGAGTGATCCCAATGTCTGTTCAGCTGGTGCACTTTTGTTCTTAGTTTTCACTCTTCTTTTTTTACAGGTGGCCCTCCCCTTTAAGCCTTATTTCTACATAGCCACTAAAAAGGTGAGTCGGACAACCAGGCCCTAGTCTTAAACGTTTTGAATAAAGTTAAAGCTGTGCACTTGATGCAATCATTTATTTGATTCAGAAGTTGGTCAAATGATCACATAGTTTAGAAATGAATGTACTTTGTTACTTTGTGCTCTAATGATCATGTTGACCACCCGTCTTCCCCTCAGAACTGTGAGAGAGAAGTCATCTCATTCTTGTCCAAGAAGTTCCAGGGGAAGGTGTCGAAGCTTGAGATGATCCCTAAGGAGGATCTGGATCTGGTGAGAGACAAAATCAGTGCCCATGTAGAAACTGCATTGTGATCTTGAAGGAAAAAATGTATTTAGTATAGCATTGTTACTATGGGACGCTCTATGAATATGGTCACTGGTTGTATAATTGTGAGATGGCATCCAGTGTTTCTGTAGGGTTAACCATGTATCTCTCCATAGCCCAATCACCTGGTTGGACTGAAAAGGAACTACATCAAACTGTCATTCAACACTGTGGATGACCTCATGAAGGTCAAACGGGAGATCTCTCCGGCAGTGCGCAAGAATCGGGAGAGGGAGAAGTCCAATGACATCTATACCTCAATGTTGTCAAGGTAATGACACATGTACCACAGTGTTGTCAAGGTAATGATACCTGTACCACAGTGCTGTCAAGATAATGAAAATACAGATGCATGACATTGACCTAGTAATTGAGACTCCTGATCTAGTACTTGGCTGCACCACTTTTGGACAGAACAACTGCTGACAACCTTCATGTAACCATTAATTACTTTGACGCTCTATCCTTTTGGTTAGAAGCTCTGATTTTCAATGTTTGAGTGGTTTTCATCCCACCAACAGTTGTTTTCATGCCAACAGATATGGATGGTCACTGGGCCCTTTGCTGGTCACTATAGAACTGCTCAGTATCTTTTTTTAACCATTCCTTGAGACATTTTTTATGTATATATTTGGTGGCCTGGTGGAGGACCCACAACTTTTCATGGAGATCCAGTTAGGGCCCTTGGTTGGGCATTGGACTCTTTCTATGCTGTTTTGACAGGCTCTGTTGTCATCAGTGCATTGGCAGGTGGGAGTGTCTCTGCAGGGGATGAGGACGGGTTGTCCAAGAAAATCTCTGACCAGATGGACAACATAGTGGACATGAGAGAGTATGACGTGCCTTACCACATACGCCTGTCCATCGACCTAAAGATCCACGTGGTGAGGACCTCTGACCATCCATTCTGACCAGTTGATAGCCTAGTCCCAGATATGTTTGTTAATATTCCACAAAGACCCTATGCATCAGAGAATTATGAGTTTTCATACCTTAAATCACTGCTGGTTTCTTCCCTAGGCTCACTGGTATGACATTCGCTATAGGGGAAGTGCCTATCCACCAGAGATCACACTAAGAAGCGACCTCGTGGAACGACCGGTAAGAACATTTTATACCGTATGCCTGTACAAGTTCTTACTGATATCCAGGTGTTTGGGATTTCGTTCTCTGTCTTTTTAAGATGGGATTTGCTGAGTCCTATTGGACAAGCAGCGTAAGTGTTCCTCGTTGTAATCCTGGTTCCCTGTTTGCCAGGACCCCGTGGTGCTGGCCTTTGACATAGAGACCACCAAGCTTCCCCTGAAATTCCCTGATGCTGAGACGGACCAGATTATGATGATCTCCTACATGATCGATGGACAGGTATGTTGACCGAGGCATGTTCCAGATCTGGTTTATTGTCTTGTTCACTGCCATTGTCTGTACTGAACAAACTGGTCTAAGATCAGGCTAATGCCCTGTGATCACATCATAACCGATCGCTGTAGATTCTCAGTCAGTTACAGCCTTTGTCTTTTCCACGCTGTTCCTGTCAGGGCTACCTGATCACAAACCGGGAGATTGTCGCTGAGGACATCGAGGACTTTGAGTTCACCCCAAAGCCTGAGTACGAAGGGCCATTCACTGTGTTCAACGAGCCTGATGAGGTAAATAACGAAGGACTAAACACGTCTGGGCCTGTTTCATAAAGACGAACGTGCTCGATTACATACCTGTTTGTTCTCAGGCAGGCCTAATTCAGCGATGGTTCGAGCACGTCCAAGAAACCAAGCCGGAGATCTTTGTCACCTACAACGGAGACTTTTTTGATTGGTACGTCGGTCCGAAGAAAGCAGAACACACAATCTTGGAT
The DNA here is from genome assembly GCA_016801105.1 of Esox niger. Classification (NCBI taxonomy): domain Eukaryota; kingdom Metazoa; phylum Chordata; class Actinopteri; order Esociformes; family Esocidae; genus Esox; species Esox niger. The sequence continues at coordinate 38,785 of JACXGJ010003795.1, read as the reverse complement.
CAACTGAACTGAGTTTGATTTTCTGTTTTTACCGTCCCTCAGCTATGTGGCAGCATCACTACTCTGATGCTTCTCCCTTTCCCTGTTGTCCTTCTTTATCTCCCACATCGCTAGGCCCTTTGTGGAGACCAGGGCAGCCCACCATGGCCTGAATATGTATAAAGAGATTGGCTTCCAGAAAGACAACCAAGGAGAGTACAAGGCTAGCCAGGCCATCCACATGGATTCCTTCAGGTCAGACATAGTACCTCACTCTGAGTGCTACGACACACACACACACACACACACACACACCCCAAAAACTAACCGACCCGTGTGTGTGTGTGTTTCAGGTGGGTGAAGCGTGACAGCTACCTGCCAGTAGGCAGTCACAACCTAAAAGCTGCTGCGAAGGCCAAGCTGGGGTACGACCCCGTGGAGCTGGATCCTGAGGAGATGTGCCGCATGGCCACAGAGGAGCCGCAGGTCAGCTGGTGCCCAAACACGAGCACCGTTCTTAGTGCTGGTCAATCAATCGAACAAATGATTTTATACAGCCCCTTTTACATTAAACCCAGCCTGAAACCCAAGGAGCAAGCAGCAACAGCGTTGGAGCACAGTGGCTAGGAAGTACTCCCTAAAAGTGGCTGAAATTTAGGAAGACACCTAGACAGGAACCAGGCTCAGAGGGGTGACCAGAACTCTTCTGACTGTGCCGGTTGAACAACTTGATAATTAAGTAATAATTAATAAATGCATGTGTAGAGTTTGTAGGATAGGGACAACCCGGGGGGGTAGTGTCTTGATCTGCAACACAACCAGGAGGACTTGCTGGTGACATAGGTCTTAGGTAGTCTGGGAGTTCGCCATACCTTCTTCTCAGTGCTATAGAGAAAAGTCCCACCCCTCCTCAGGCCTTACTCGGCTGTGTATTTTAAGCATCAGGCATGGAGAGAGGTTGCCGAGATAGATGACTGAAAGAAGAGACCCGGTTGTGCGCGCGTGCGAGCGCTTCTAGATGCAGCTTGGTGGTCTGACTGGTTTTCTCCTGGCTGTGCCCTTAGACTCTGGCCACCTACTCCGTGTCGGACGCCGTGGCAACGTACTACCTGTATATGAAATACGTCCACCCCTTCATCTTTGCTCTCTGCACCATCATCCCCATGGAGCCGGATGAGGTTGGTCTGTTCACTTTGTCAGTTGAAAAATAGACAAATAAAGATGGCACTTGGGCTCATTATCTCTGTGCGTGTGCGTGCGTGCAGGTTCTACGGAAAGGTTCCGGGACGCTGTGTGAGGCGTTGCTGATGGTGCAGGCCTACCACGCCAACATCGTCTTTCCCAACAAACAGGAGCAGGTGTTCAACAAGCTCACGGACGACGGTCATGTCATGGACTCTGAGACCTACGTGGGGGGTCACGTGGAGGCACTGGAGTCCGGCGTGTTTCGCAGTGACATTCCCTGTCGCTTCAAAATGGTACGGCCCGGTCTACGCTCGGACCGCTCCGCTCATTGGGTCTAGCTGTGCTTCCGTTGACACTGATTTCTTCCTGGTGTGTTGTTGCGGACAGAACCCGGCAGCGTTTGACTTTCTTCTTCAGCGCGTGGAGCAAACGCTGCGTCACGCCATTGAGGAGGAAGAGAAGATTCCCATGGAGCAGGTCACGAACTTCAACGAGGTCAGCTCCCCCAGGTTTCAGACTGCCACCAAATAGTGTCATTTTGCCATCCTTTTTCTTGAGTTTTTGAGTTTTGTTATAGTTACTGGCAGTCTGCCAACTATGTGCTCATCAGCAAAACACTCATATTGTAACTGCAACTAAACCTGGTTTTAAACTGCATTTTCTATGCAGAGTATTTAAATGCACATTGGGTCAATTGACCATTATCAGATCGTCACTAACACATAAACATGCATCTGAGTGGAACTGAGACTCATTTCTCTGAGAAATTCTGTATCATGAATCTTCCATCTGCACTGTCTATAGGTTTGTGAAGAGATCAAGAAAAAGCTTCTCTCCTTGAAGGAGGTCCCCAACAGGATCGAGTGTCCCCTCATCTACCATCTGGATGTCGGAGCCATGTACCCCAACATCATCCTCACCAACCGCCTGCAGGTACACTACACAGCTTTGTGGGTGCTGTCCTGCATCAGATATTGATGCCAACATATAACAAACACTCCAAAACATACTTTCAGTTAGAAGTTCACGGAAAGCTACTTACGCATGGTTTCGTTCCCTCTCCCCTCGTCAGCCGTCGGCTATGGTGGATGAGGCCACGTGTGCCGCCTGCGACTTCAACAAGCCGGGGGCCAACTGCCAGAGGAAGATGAGCTGGCAGTGGAGGGGGGAGATAAGTACGTAGTGTGTTCTGGCTGCTGTTCCACTGTCCGCTAGGCCATAGCTTTGCGTCAGAGAGGGTATTCCAGGGAGCAGGTTCGTAGTAACGTCTTCTTCCTGTCGGTCCGCAGTGCCGGCCAGCCGCAGTGAGTTCCACCGCATCCAGCAGCAGCTGGAATCCGAGAAGTTCCCTCCGTTTTTCCCCAACGGCAGACCGCGGGCCTTCCACGAGCTTAACAGGGAAGAGCAGGCCCGCCATGAGAAGAAACGCCTGGGCGGTGAGAGATTTCTTCTGACTGTTCTGGTGCTTGCTCATTACAGCCCTCCTACTGGTTACTTGTTTTTACCTCCTCCATCAAAAAGGGAATCTGTTCAATGGTTTGTGCAACACTCAAGACCGTTTGCTGACTTTCTCGAAAGGGAGAAATGCAGATGGGTGTTTCTTCCTTTTGAATCAGTTGTCGCGCGGACCTTAAAAAACACTGCTACGGTTGTGATCGTCTCTCTGTGGTCCCAGACTACTGCCGGAGGGCCTATAAGAAGGTTCACCACACCCGACTGGAGGAGCGGGTCACCACCATCTGCCAGAGGGAGAACTCCTTCTACGTGGACACGGTGCGAGCCTTCCGAGACCGCCGCTACGAGTTCAAGGGGCTGCACAAGGTACTGGCCCAAGAGCTCACGCTGGCCTAATGTCTGCCAGTGGTCAAGTCATGCCCCGGTTTCCCCTTTCCAGCCCGTACGCCACAGGTTCAGTGTTCGTCTCTGTGTTCGGTGCCACTGTAGGTGTGGAAGAAGAAGCTGTCGGCAGCTCAGGACAGCGGTGACGCCGCCATGGTGAAGCGCTGTAAGAACATGGAGATTCTCTACGACTCTCTACAGCTGGCCCACAAGTGCATTCTCAACTCCTTCTACGGTTACGTCATGAGGAAGGGGTATGTGCCTCCAAAACGTGTGTCTGTCGGTCTCCGCTTTCAGGTTTTGTCCTGTAGTTTTGCAGCCTGTTAACTGTATGCCGCTGGGTTTGTGTGGTTTCCATGTTTGTCCACTAGGGCGCGCTGGTACTCCATGGAGATGGCCGGCATTGTGTGTTACACCGGCGCCAACATCATCACCCAGGCCAGAGAGCTTGTTGAGCAGATCGGGTAATTAACGCAGTCCTGTCCCACGCCGGTTGCTGCTTTTTCAGCTCAACCATTCAGTTTGGCCCCGTAAAACCTTTATGTAGTGCAGAGTCGAGTGACACGTTTGAACGGATCTCTGTCATTACTGTGACTCAGATGGAAGAGATCTAAATATTCTGTGTTTCTGACTATGGTTATACTCCTGTATTTGTCTGTGGCCCTGCAGGAGGCCTCTGGAGCTGGACACGGACGGCATCTGGTGCGTCCTACCCAACACCTTCCCAGAGAACTTTGTGGTGAAGACGAGCAATGAGAAGAAGCCCAAAGTGACCATTTCCTACCCGGGCGCCATGCTTAACATCATGGTAAAGGAGGGCTTCACCAATGACCAGTACCAGGAGCTGGTAGACCCCGCCTCCCTGACCTACGAGACGCGGGCGGAGAACAGCATCTTCTTTGAGGTGGATGGGCCCTACCTGGCCATGATTCTCCCGGCGTCCAAGGAGGAGGGGAAGAAGCTGAAGAAGAGGTACAGGCCTTAGCTAGTAGATGGTATTTCATTGGTGTCCCCATGAGACACAGCCATTCTTCCTGAGGCGTTGCTGTTCATACAGACATCTTTTACAATGGACCATGTGTGTAGAGAACTGTCTCCGTTCACTAAGGGCTGGTGACTGGCATTTTTCCCAATGATAAACCGTTTGCGTGATCACGTGGGTGACGGCGCTGTCCTGCATTCAGGTACGCTGTGTTCAACGAGGACGGCTCTCTGGCCGAGCTGAAGGGCTTCGAGGTGAAGAGGAGAGGGGAGCTGCAGCTCATCAAGATCTTCCAGTCGTCTGTGTTCGAGTCTTTCCTCAAAGGCACCACCCTGGATGAGGTCTACGCCTCGGTGGCTAAGGTGGCGGACTACTGGCTCGATGTGCTCTACAGCAAGGTGAGGAGAGTGTGCGTGGCTGAGACAGGGATGGACCACGCTGTCATACCAGCCCGATGCAAAACGCCTTGTTTCCATTTTGCCCAGGCTGCCAACATGCCGGACGCGGAGCTGTTTGAGCTCATCTCGGAGAACCGCTCCATGTCCAGGAAACTGGAGGACTACGGCGAGCAGAAGTCCACGTCCATCAGCACTGCCAAGCGTCTGGCGGAGTTCCTCGGGGACCAGATGGTGAAAGATGCGGGGTTGAGCTGTCGCTACGTCATCTCCCGGAAACCCGAAGGCTCGCCCGTCACAGAGAGGTAAGGAGGGGGTGGCTGATGGACTCACGGACCCATGCCGCGGGCTGACCATGGAGGCCTATCGTTTCTAAATGTTATCCCTCTGCCTGTGGTTAGGGCCATTCCGCTGGCCATCTTCCAGGCCGAGTCCAGCGTCAAGAAGCACTTCCTGCGTAAGTGGCTGAAGATGCCCAGCCTCCACGACCTGGACATCCGCACCGTAAGTCTCCAGGCCATTTCTGTCAGGCTTCAATAGAACAAAGGCTGTTTGTGTTGCCGCTTGAGTCTTATGAAAGGTTTCCACAGCATCTTGGCTGAGTCACTAATGTGCCGTGGATTCTGTTCAGATTCTTGATTGGAGCTACTACATTGAGAGGTTGGGCAGTGCCATCCAGAAGATCATCACCATCCCTGCCGCCCTGCAACAGGTAACCAACAGCGCTCATCCATGGCTCTGAGGTGAAGTCGCTGCGAGGTGCCAGTTCAGGAGGTTTTCAGTTCAGGATTCCTATCCTTGGCCAATAGTGGGTGAAACTCCAAACTGCCTGAGCCCCAGTGTCTAGGGGCAAACACCCTCCTCCAGGTCCATGTGGGTCTTGATTATTATAAGTTCCTCTCAGCCCCCTACTCACACATTTTGGTTCCACTGTGTTCCGGCTGCAGGTGAAGAACCCAGTGCCCAGAGTTCGCCACCCGGACTGGCTCCATAAGAAGCTGCTGGAGAAGAATGACATCTACAAGCAGAAGAAAATCAGTGAGCTTTTCACCAGCGAGGGCAAGAGACAGGTACACTGGACATCAGTCTTACACGCACAAATGCACACACTAACAATGGTCTAAAATCTCATAAGGACCTCTTATCAGAGTTATTATATTTATCTAATAATGTTTGGAAGTAAAACAGCTGATTTACACATATGGGAAGGGTTTAATAAAGTCTAAAATGCAAATAATAACCCAGAACCGTCTACTTTCAGACTGTTTTTTTCCCGAACATTAAGTATTGAATACCATTCATGAACGATTGCACAGTTAATGTCTGATTTACATTTGAAAGCACTCAGCAAAATGCCAATTAGTTTACAAATATTATGTTCACTGGCAACGAGAAGAGCACGTTCAACTAGACTTGATCCTTGCCCCATGAACACACTCAAGCCCGTCCCCTTCCTGGACACCTCCCAGGTTGCCCATCAGGCCCAGGAGCCCGGACAGGCAGCTGACATTGAGGACTTTGGGATGCCGCCCAAACCACTGCAGCCAGCTATCCTGATCAGCACCAAGCGAAAGCGGGCGTCCCAGGGCGAGGACAGCCAGGCCGCGGTGTCCCAGGAGATGGAGCTCACCCAGTCCTGGAGGGAGATCCTGGGCCCCCCGCCGCCCATGGGGGACACCCAGGAGGAGCGCCTGGTGTGGCTGCGCTACCACAAGAAGAAATGGGAGCTGCAGTTGAGGCAAAGAAAGGAGCGGCGTAAGCGACGGCGCCTGTTGGACGGCGAGGCCCAGCCCGTGGGCGGAGGGGTGATCCGGGACGCGGGCCCCGCCACGGGCCTGGGGAGCTTCCTCCGTCGCACTGCCAGGAGCGTCATGGACATGCCCTGGCAGATCGTACAGGTGAGCTTGGTTGGGCATAAGGATCCGATCTCAACATGAAGTTCTGGATGTTAACCGGGACCCAGATCTAGCCTAGTTGTGGTCTGAAACCAAGGCAGCTGGTCATTAGAGTTCTTTGTGCCGAATCAGTTTAACCTTTGTCTTCCTGTAGGACTAGTTCAGACTTAATCTGAGGCATTGACCAAAGGATGTTGCATTTTTCAATAATATTCATAGTCTTTTGTTTGGGATTACTTTGAGGGTGCATCCATATGTGATTTGTCAGAGCTGGAAGGACTGATATCTTAAAAATGTACCTTACTGAACAACAGCCCTAATGTGTGTGACTGTATGTGTGTGTGGCTGTATGTGTGTGTGGCTGTATGTGTGTGTGGCTGTGTGTGGCTGTATGTGTGTGTGGCTGTATGTGTGTGTGGCTGTATGTGTGTGTGGCTGTATGTGTGTGTGGCTGTATGTGTG